>JAAAYG020037340.1:0-13785 GCA_009936455.2 Tomocerus minor
CAACTCTTAACCACAGGGTAAATGGAAATCAGACCTTCTTAACACCAGCGAAGCGCAGTGTTTAGTTGTTCTATGGATACGTACATATAATACACAGACAGAACTTCAAGGGGTTCTTTCTATCTATTCTTTGGCTGGGGTCATGTAAATGTAGCAGTCGTCGTTCGTTGTGTATCCTTTGAATTATTCTCTGTGCCTAGACCTGCCTCCCTGCCTGTTCATAGGCGGACTCAACGCGAGTGCTAAATAGAGGTTTTTCTGAATTCCCCATTTTTCCAACAGGCTGGCCATAGTTACCCGAAGACGCACCCGAAGATATCCTTTCAGTTTACCCATTGCATCATAAATTATTTGAACTGAACCCTACCTCAATGTTCCGCCATTTTCGACACGTTACAAATCAAATAGGTATAGAGACAATTATTTATTTCACCTTTATGCGTATAATCGATGATTCATAACAAATCCACCCCAAAATTTACCTCCAGTACATCACCTCAAAGTTTACCTTTAGTACATCACCCCAAAATTTACCTCCAGTACATCACCCCAAAGTTTACCTTTAGTACATCACCCCAAAGTTTACCTTTAAATACATCTTTCCTTAATTTACTTCCAATATATCACCCCAAAAAACTCCAGTACATCACCCCAAAATTTATCTGCAATACATCACCCGAAAATTCATCTCAAGTACATCAGCCCAAAATTAATCTTCAATGCATCACCCCAAAATTTATCTTCAATGCATCACCCCAAAATTTATCTGCAATACATCACCCCAAAATTTATCTTCAATGTGCACACCACCCCAAAAATTAAACGGAATGTATCACCCAAAACATTAACCTAAATGTGTCACCCCAATATTTACATCCACTCCACCATCCCAAAAATATAAATTAAATAATTAATATTTTCTAGCTGCATAGCTGAATAAATGCAATCACTGTGATGATTTAACAGGTAAATGCAATAGTTTAAAACGAAATGACAATTTTACTTTCAGGGGCCTGTGTCGGGTGCCTTTGTGTACGCTTTTGGGCATCACCCCAAAGTTTTCAAAAAATGGGGGGATTCAGAAAAACCTTTATTGCACGACAGAGACAGGATAGATAGTCACTGCAGCTCTTTCTCTATTGTCTGCTGTTCTACTCCTCCTGCCTGTCTACAAAACACAGGCTAGGATGACACCTGACCACATGGAGAATGGAGAGAGACACATACGACATTGTCGCTTAACATTACTCGATTCGCACGTAGCGCGATAAGCTTTGGCATTTTCCCCGAACATGAGCGAAATAAAGCATAACAATACTGCTTAAAAATAGCTAAAAATTTTGAGCCCCCCGAAAAGTAAGGAAAAATTTTTTTTCGTAAAATAAACAAGCCGCCTTGCAGGGGGCCCCGCTGGTAGATAGAACCGCCTCTGGGGCTAAGGGATGGAGAGGGTGGTGCGATATCGTTCATTTTTCTGGATTTTGTTTTTGAGAGGACACATGACTCAATGCTGAAAACAGAATTCAAAAAAGTTGACTACAAATATGAAAAAAATGGGCTCACATAGATATATACGAGGCCGTGTTTAGAACTCTTTGGGGGGTCGGCAAAGCCAAACACGTTTTATTACAATATTTTCAAACACTACAATTCGCACGAAAAATTTTAGCCCTAAAATTGATGAAATATATCATTTCGTATTTTTCCAAAAAAAAAATATTTTTCTCGCATTTTTTGGGGGGGGGGGGGCATTTTCCCGTATGCCATTCCCTCAATATGGATACATAGATACAAACATACACACACACACAGAACTTCAAAGGATTCTTATAACGTAGTACATACACCTACATAACTGGCATTTTCTTATACAAAGCATACTAAACGAGCGTTTTAGCCAGTAGGTGGTGAAAAGGGAAAAACGTCGCGCGTCGCCTTGTTTCCTGTCCGAACGATGGAATATTCGTGATTGTGAGTTGAAAATACTGAGAATGTCGTAGTTGATATTTTAGTCTTGTAAATGGATTGAATAGGATGAAAATTGAAACATGAATAACGACGGAGTTAATTCTGCGGAATCAATAATGCACATTATTTATAGCTACTCTATTCTCAACTCGGAGCAGATACAGGTAGATATGGCCATCGGCATGAGCACAAGGAAAAGGAAGGAAAAGTGAAAAATCCGTAGTCCACAATGATTGCATAATAATGAGTGTAGTTAGGATTAAGATTCTTTTCATCTAAATCATTAAATCTGATTTGATTGATTGAAGGTTTGCGCACGAGAAGGTTCATCATTTTTTTGGTGGTCTGCAGTGAGCTTATGGAATGTTTCGTCAGCTCATTCCTCCGTCAATCCGTTGCCCGCTCGAAGGGAAAGGGATTGGCGGTGGACAGCAGGAAACATAAAATCCCTTCGGAGTAGCCCATTGGATTAAATCAGGACTCTATTTGCAGGTACGTAACTATTTATTGCCTTTTTCCCGCATCATATGCAATGCAATTATATATACTTAAGCAAAGATTTTAGTTGCATATATCTAACTGTATATGTATCTCTTAAACTATTAATAATGATTGTAATAAACCCTTGCAATGGAGTAGAAAAGAAGCGGCGGTGAACCTATTTCCTGCGACTTGAGTTGGCTCCTAGTTTAAATAGATAAACAAAAAAAAATAAGACAGGTATTGTTGGTGACTTAAAAATTTTCCATCCCCAGAACGGGAATGGATAGACGGAGCAATCCTATTTTCTAATGGGATTGTCGCATATACCCCTAGAACATATCCTGAAAGTTTGAGGTCAGCATCTTAATCCGTTTCTGAGTTATCGTGTAACCGGACACACGGACGGACATACGTACGGACGTACGTACGGACAGACAGACTAAAGGAAGTGATAAAGAAGCTAAGCCGCTTCTTAATAATCAAAAGGGATACATGATAAAAAAAAAGTAGAAATAGTAGGCACTTATAAAGTTGTTAATGCCTTTAATAACTGTAAAGCTAGACTAGATAGAAAAAAGGGGCTGCTATCAATGGACATTCTATTACGGTGCGAGATTCTCCTATAAATATATTGATACTAAAAATAGACCAGTCCTACGGACGGGGAAATAAATCTATTTATAGCAATAACAAAAATTTTGAAAAAAAATGTGTTTGAAAATCTTCTTGTGTATTAACAAAAATAATAACAACAGGGGGTCAAAAGGCCATAGGGAATTTTAATTGGCGCATTGTTTTCCGCCGTAGAAATGCCCTTTTTTTTTGAGCTATCCCTATTCTATTCTACTATCAGGGATGGGAAAATGCATAGACATACCAGGGACAGATTCGTTTGCAATTTTATAATCTCTATATATAATCTCTCTATATATACGACAGTCAAGGCAGAAGCATTTGCAATTGTAAAAAAATATTTTTGTTTCATATACTCTACACTCCGGCAAGGTTTCTGTTACGACTTGCCGTTAATTTTTTATTAACAGGGCCATCAAATCCCGTGTAATTGCCTGAAAATAAAATGTTGTGCTACATTTCAGCCCTCCCCCAAAATCGCCTCTGCATACATCTGTGGCAAGGAACATGATCCATCCATCAATGAATGACATAAATATAAAGTTTCACATGGAATGAGTGGCAACGTCATCGGACTACGGAACCTTGACTGGACTAGTTCCGCAATGAAATTCCAATTTACTTTTATATATACCCTCAGTTGAGAGACACTAGGGTAGTTTCTTGTCAACTGCCCATTTTCACATTTACACGTGACTGTTTTTTCAACGTGTTTTTTGAAAATGATTTGGAAAGATGTTCACGTCTTTTGTGCAGTATTTTCCTTTAATTGGATTTTTGGTTACAGCAACATGCTATCCGAAGTGATTGCAGACCAAGTGGAGAAACATTACCAACCAGTAACATTGCGTGTGATTGCTAGCAAAAGGCAACACCAGGACCTAGACTGGCACTTGCTCAGTCCTTACCCGCTGTTGAGCATGAAACTGAGCAAAGGGAAGCGCTTGTCACTACATCACACATTTTACACTTCGATAGTAATTGTGTGGCTAGATTCCTTAAGGCCCAATGATAATGAATACAAAAAGATGTTAGTGAGCGCTGAGGAAACAATTAACCGTCGATGGGATCGCTTGATCGTCATTGGAAAGGACTTGGAGTTAAAAGTTTTCATGGGAAACGGAATAATAGAAAAATTGAAGGAGAAAATTGGGATTTCCATTGACGAAAAGGACATTTGGGTGGATCCTTTAGTTTACAATGGCGGGAAAATGGAGAAATTGAAATCAGTGCGGGAGATGATTGCTGTGAGTGCTATGGGGGCAAATCTTCGTGGAAGACATTTCAAAGTTTCCGGTTGTGAATTCCCTCCTTGGTCATACAAAGTTGGGGAAAGTGCCAGTGGGGAAATAATTTTAGAGGGGAATTTCGTGAGCATGTTGAATGCAGCGGCGGGAAAATTCAATTTCACATACGAGTCGGCGTATACTGGATGGGAGTACGGAACGTTGCACGAGAATGGAACGTGGACGGGGATGTTGTCAAACGTTCTGTATGAAGAGCGGGGCTATGAGTTTACATTTTGGCTGGGCCACGATATTAACTACCCGGATTTTGATTATCCCAGTTATTTAGTAGAGGCAGAAATATTTTATGTCACTGGGCAACCGAAAACAGAAATCCCGTGGAATGCTTTTCTCCTCCCTTTTTCCATCACTGTTTGGCTATTAGTCCTCGTCAGTTTTGCAGTTCTCGGGGCTGTTCAAGCTTTCGCCACTTATTTGAAACATGGTCGAAAGTGGGTTGTTGACGTTTGGGTCAACGCCACTTTTCAGCCCCTAACACTAGCGTTGGAGCAAGGTCTTCAAGATATCCCGAAAGGCATACGCTATTTCAGCGTTGTGTGGCTGCTAACGTGCACGATCCTTGCAACAGGCTACCGCTCAACGCTCAGAACGAATTTGATGTTCCCCACTTCAGAAATCATCCCATTGACAGTGCAGGAGTTGGGACAAAGAAGCGACTACTTGGTCACACTGTATGTCATGGGGCAGCTCGAACTGTCGATCATGCGCAACTCCGAGGAGCCACACATTAAAGACATCCGCCCCAGACTGTCTTTTGAGTTCGGCGCGGCAGAAAAATGCCTGGAGAAAGCACTTTTGAACTACCACACAGCATGCGTGGCCTGGTCGCCGCTTTTGGAGCAAGAAATTGCGAGGACAATGACTCTGTCCAGTCAAATTGAACCTTTGCTCCGATCCAAGAACAACTACAAAAGAATTTCAAACTCAATGGCATTTCAAAAATATTCTATCTACGTTGATGCCTTTTTTGGAATTACTGGGGCGGCCAGTGACTCTGGTCTCATGCAAAGATGGCAGGACGTAGCGAATTACAAATTCAAAAAAATTGGAATCCAAAGAGTCAAAAGCAATAGCCAGAGTCGGGTCTATCAGACTTTGGCAGCTCTAATGTCCAAAGACGACAGCGACCGAAAACCCTTGACTATTGTCAACCTGAAAGTCGTCTTTGCACTATTGGCCATCGGCTTTTTCTTCTGTTTCCTCATGTTCGCTTTTGAATGTGTATACTTCATAGTTCGAGAGAGGAAATTAATTAGACACATCGGAATAAAACTGAAGGCTCAGCACAAACAACTTTTATCAAAAAGCACAGCTCGCCCGCATACTCACCACTTTCAAGTGCAGCATTTGAACACAGAAAAGGGAATATCAGACTTAGAGGCAATACACTCTGCTAATTTACCATGAAAGCTAGAGTCAACCAAAATCTATTTACTTCTTTTTAGCCTCGTAGCGACTGAGGGCCATGGCTTTGACCTAGCATTATTTTAGATTATAAAATTGAACATGTGGAAATGCAATGTAATGTGATTTATTTTTCAGAATTTCATTTTATTTGGACCGAGCATCGTGTGTTCTAGCGCATGTTGAACTGGTTATACATTTTACAATAAGTATGTAAATAAGTATGCAAAGAATTTTTTTCCATCCGTTACAAATTCCATTGTGCTTAAAAAAGCTACATGTCCTGTAAATTAATAAACAGTAATGATATACATTGAAGAAATGTTGCCAATTATCAACAACACAGCCGGGATATGAATGAGCTTATTATTTCATCAAAATATTAAGTAAATATTTGTAATCCTGCCGGAGCATCGTTTTACATACATTCTAATTTTCCATTATAAAAAAATACATTTGGATTCTATGGACTAAAAATATACCTAATGTAAAATGAGAATTTATTCATACTTTTGGAATTCATCCCAATTATTTTAACAATGGGCAATAAAAAATAATTTAAAACTTTTGTTTTCGCTGTAAATATGTCAATCTTTTTGGATTAAAGTATTAAAACTTTTAAGGACAACACAATCAACGGATTCATTCTATTCATTGCATCATTCGTCTACAAAATATAATAGCTTTCCAATTTTATTGGCTAATAATAGTAAACAACTTGAAAATGTGTTCCATACTTATGATTTAAGGGTAGATGTACAACTCATCATTTTATTTCCAATCTGCTGTACGAGCAGTCTAGTCGTAACATAATTATCACAAATATATTTACAAGGAAATTGATTCTATTTCTTCTTTTAATTTAATTTGCAGTATACAGGAAAAGTCATGAAGGTTACAATTCTTGTCCTTCTCGTGGTCGCCGTTGCTGTCCAAGTAAAATAGCCAAAAAGTATAATTTTTTGATGAAATTATAAAAATTACAAAAAGTCATTGTCATATTTGATTTAAGGCACTTGCTAACAATGGCAAAGAAAGTAAAAGTGGTGGAGCAGCCTCAGGGGCGTTGCCTGGAGTAAATGTAAGATGATAGCTATTATAAAAATTAAAATATTCTGTATAGTAACTATCAAGCTAAATATTTAATAATTAAAAGTTCATGAAAAATAAATTATTCTAATTTTATTTTCAGACTGCTTCTGGAGGTAAATTAGTAAACGTTTTTATTTCTGATTTTAATTTCTGCTAAATACAAAGAGCAGCAATTGCAAATTCTTTCAATATTTTACATTATAAATAACATTTCTTTGATCGCATTTAGGTAGGGCAGCCGGTGCAGGGGTAGGAGGAGGCGTGGGAGCTGGAGGAGGTTTTTAAATCATAAATTATTATTGTTTTGTATTATTTACAAAGAACTCCATAGGGAGACACGAAATGAGAAAATGTTTTTCATCATTACCTAATGCTTGGATAGCGCACAAGTGGAGGGAAGTAGCGGCTCGAGGTGTCAATACATTTTAATGTATTTTCAAGAAAATCTGGTGATCGCGCAGAGGAAGCTATGCTCGTTGCACGTTACGTTAAAATTTTTGAAATCACAAGCATTTGATTACTTTCGAAGTTAATTCATTCTTTTTTACGTGAAGTTTTTAAAACAAATCAATTTTTAATAGGTTTTATTGTAATATGTGTCGTTGCTGTAGGTGTCAACGAGTAGGCCTTATGTCATCGGTCTTTTTGCAGTAGGTCTATTGAGCTGGTACCCTATTAGTGTATTTTATTGTCCATATAATATATATGTTATTCATGACCAATTAATGCAAATTCAGATTTTAGAGGTATACATGAATAATTATTATGTTGCAACAAAAATGACTCATTTTGTTTTAGTGAGTACACATAGCCTGTGGTAACGGACTAGGGAGTAATAAACTGTTGTAAACAGGCTGTAGCAATGTAGCGGTAATTGATTTACATATAAAATATGAAAACAAATTTCAAAAGTTGAATTTTAAGAAAAGTGGGCGTGGTAGGGGATGTAGAGGGTGTGGCGATTTAGTACACTTTTCTGGGTTGTCTTATTGAGTGGTCACATGACTTAATACCGAAAACAGAAATAAAATAATAGTCAAAAAAGTTGACTAGAAAAATTAAAAAAATGGGCTCAGATAGATAGATACATACATACATACACAGACAGAACTTCAAGGGGTTCTTATAATGTAGCGATACCGCTACGTAATAATTATTCTTGTAAAAGCTCAAAATGCATTAGGTATTAATTTATTAGCAAGCCATGCAATTTCATGCATCTTACTATGTGCAATGTGCAATCCCTAAATTATGCTGCTGCAGTTAGACAAAGTACATTTGGTTAGTTTTCTTAAAGTCAGCCTTTCTCTGCATCACATGCATTACATCATTTAGTTCAAGTTCAGTTGTGTAGAGGAGATTGATTTAATTGCAATTGCACTGCACTTACTCATGCTGGGAGGTGTGTGTATAGTGGGAGTAAGAGGTCGGGAGATGCGGTTCACTGCTCAACTTAAATACAGCAATTCGATTCCAACTTCCAAAGCCTTCGACTCTTCATCTTTCACATTCAACGTCCACACAAAACTTTACATTTTCAGCCAACAGTCACCGCTTGAGAGGGATACGCAAAGATTGAAGTAAAAGTCAACAGAAAATGCTGTGTATTTAAATACACTTTTTCACACTGGAATGCAAACAAAGTAGATTCAGCTAGCTCATTTACCAATATACAAATATAATTCACGATTTCGAAACAATGGATACTGATTTTGCAAATGGCTGCACTGAAAAGTGAAATAAGTACTGTGCATCTAAGTAAACATCTTTAATAATTAGTGAGGAATAGAGGTCATGAATCTGTCGCGGTTAGGGTATCACTTTCAGAAAGCGAAACTATAAGTAGGATTATTGTAATAATTGATACTTTCAATTTGAAGTATTTTTAATTTTTTTATTTTATATTATTTTTTGTTATTTATACTTTTTATTTATATTTTATTTTCTTCATTCGTGTACATGAAAGTACAGATTCTATGCATGCATACAACAGATAAATTTTAGGTGGCTAACACAGCTATTAATTGTATTGAAATGAAGGGGTAAAATGAATTTTTATTTGTTCAGAAATCATAAATACAACAATTGCAGCAATATTCAGATCGTTCCAGCGTTTGTCCTCGTATTGCATTTAGACGTAGAACTAGTATTATTGCTGATATTGTAGCGATTACTGTTCATATTTTGAAATAACAGGCCAGACAGCAGTTCAAACACTTCAAACTGCCTTTCATAGAAATGTGAAACTTTTATTTCTTTAAAAATAGTATTTGAATGCACAGGTACTTGTTAAACTTTATGCTTAAGCTCATGCATAATATACTTATGTATAAGTTCAGTATAATAAACCAGTGACAATAACATAGTATTGCCAATTAAGTATTTTGCGACAAAATCATCAGCAATAATAGTGACAAAGGATGGGACGATATCAATAGAAAATTCGTTCATATTCTTTGATTTCGCAAAATAATTACGTTTTTCAAAGTGTAAAGAAATGATTTTTTCACATCGAATTACTAAATTATTTGTAAAATACTTGATACAAAAAATCCAAATAATTGCAGTACGCTACGCAAGCAGATTATTTATACATATTTCTAGGAGGGTTAAAAATGTGGACGATTGGATACTGGTGTAGGGGAGGTTGGCTGAGAAGGAAATCATGTTCCAAACATTTCATTGTTTGGTAGTAGTGCAATTCCATTGGAACAATTACATTGACACTGCTGCAGCAATAACAGTAGTAAGTACATAAGTACATAGACCAGCAAGTAGCTACCTATTGTTTCTTGTGTTTGTTGTACGCACATAATATATTGCTTGTATGTAGTGAGAGAACTGAGCATAGTTCAAGCACGTTGTAAATAATATCCTGGAATTATATTTAAGATATACCTAAGCATCCTAGTGAGGAAAATTGTGGAGTGAGTAGATGGGATGGACCCTTCGGCAGATTGGCGTGAATTCTTTCTCCTCTTGAGATCTTGCTGGATTCTCCTTTCCGATGGATTATCAGACTCTGCATGCATGCTAATTTATTATTTGATGATCCGGCAACTTTTTGCTAGCGTATTCACATTCAATTGCCTCTAAGCAATCCATCGCCAACAACCCCAATAGACTGCAATAAAACAGAATACCTGCACTAAGTAACTTCATACAACTTAGGCAAAGAAACGCTACCCTATTGCAACTGTTGTGCATCATTTGTATCTTCTGTATACGTATTTCCCACTGTTGCTTCGTTCAGATCTTTAATACTAAGTCTACATCAATGCTACACAGTCTTTAAATACTAATATAGTAAATAATATAGTTTGTGGTATCACGAATCATGATCACTCGTATGCATGTCTTCAAAACAATAGTAATTTGTGTAGCATTTACTGATATCTTTTGCGGTAAACATTGAGTTTGTTGTATTACAGGCTAACAACTCTCAGATAAAACTCATTCAATCAAAAGTTAACCTTTAAATGAGATCTGAATTCTGATGGTGAATAAATATGTGGGATATTAAATAGAAAATAATGCAATACAATTGCAAAAATACACAATGAAGTCACTCTAAATGATCGTAATAATTACAGAAACTGGAAGTAACTTAGCAAATA
Source organism: Tomocerus minor (assembly GCA_009936455.2). Taxonomy (NCBI): domain Eukaryota; kingdom Metazoa; phylum Arthropoda; class Collembola; order Entomobryomorpha; family Tomoceridae; genus Tomocerus; species Tomocerus minor. Next base: position 10,505 of record JAAAYG020037340.1, read on the forward strand.
GAAAAAGCAGCAAAAATGCAATTAATATGTATCCAGAAATAATATGTATCTCTAAAACACAATCTTTTCTACTGTTTTCTTAATATTTTAATGGAAAATAAAATTCTATAAGCTAAACAATAGTCACACACGACACACGTGGGTACAGTGTTTAGTAGTCATAAAAATACTGACATTATGAATACCAATTTTTAGATTACATAGTAATAGGATTGCAGAGCGAAGAATATGATATCCCCCTGTCTGACCATCTGCACATTATATACAGCCGAGACACAGTTTAATTTTATTTGTCTGTACTAATACCCAATAATGGGGTATGAAGTGGAGATGCCGAGAGGAAAATTAGTTACCTTCATAGGTTTGTTGTAGAGGATCTTCAATCTTCGGCCAGGGATATGCACGAATTTGTGCTACTTAATAACGGAGTAAGTAAAGGTGGGTACAGGTGGCTATGAGCATCTCTTTATTACCAGGCAGGTAGGTAAATATGCACATGCTAGAAACAATAGTATAGAAAATTCAGACGCAAGTGAAACTAAATACTTATATTGTGGTAGATAGGTACGTTGTATCTAGTTTTTTCCCAACCGTCAGATCTGTCCGTCTATCTATCGGCAAATTTTTCATAATTGATGGATACAAGAATCATAAGAGTTAAACATTAGCCATTTCTCTGCTGCACACATTCGGAAGATTGTATGTATGATGCTTTGTACTGACAATGAGTGCGTATTATCATGTCTAGGCATCATAGGAAATTCAAGTCAAGTATATTTTAATTTAGCTCTCACACAGCTTTTTGATAAGTGAGACTCTTGTAACATAATAACCTTAATGATAGGATAAAATAAAGTTACATTGAATCCAGTAGTCTATAGGTGTTTTATAGATAGATTTTCTGACTAACCAACTAAGCCCAGTGAGTTTCTACGTTTTGATAATAATAAGGTTGCGAAATAACTACAGCTATAAACTATGTACGATGTCGCTTATTAATACTCACAACTACATTACATCATTAGTTGTTTTCAAATCGTCAAATAAAAGTGCACCAAACAAAGAGCTCCGTGTTTATAATGTATCTAAATAGGATTCCCGTTTTATATACTGTGAGGATATGATTGAAAATTCTAGGCCATACTTTATATTAAACGCCAAAATGTTATGATGTGATATCCTGTGAATTGCATTATTGTATCAATATGCATTACGCAGTTCGATAGTAGATTACTACAGTGTACAAACTACGTTCGAACTTATAATTTTAAAAGAACGTCTAAGAAAAGGCCTTTCCATGCATTATTCCACGCTTTGGCAAGCAACCAGTATGTAGAAGAATGTATAACTACTCTTCTTTCTAATAGGCGTGGCATTTCATCTTTTCTATTGGCAAGCATCAAGGGAATGCGAAATGCAAAATTCAAACTGCAGTAATTCATAAACTCTCTATATTATACTCTCTTATAGCACATCTCTATAAAAATATGTTCGCGTAAGTTAAGAATTCCACGCGTGTAGGTACAGTAAAATATTTTCTTGTATAGCTGCTGTGCTGCATTGCATATAAGTATAACAGACTTAACTTTATTATGGGCAGTTAGTGTAAGGTATGTGTGTAGTGCAATGAAATGTAAAGTGAATCTTTTGAGTTGTGTTGTGTTGAATTTTGAATTGAATGTCGATGATAAGTTGCTAACGTAAGATGATGCATGAAAGCATCTGTAATCTGTATACTTATATCGAAGAATCAAAATGAAAGTCAATTACAATGTTTGAAAGGTGCATTGCATAGTTTGTTATATGCATACAGGTAGATTACTCTTCTAGTAGTTGCTGATGGTTTAGCTAGCCGTATGGGTTGTATGTTGCACTGTGAATGTCGAGAGATAGAAACCAAAGCCGAAGAAACGCGTCATCCCATCCCAGACTTTTTCTTATCGCACTTCAATCTTTTCTACTGTTTTGTTGTTACGTTGAGTTACAGAGTGGATTGGATTCGAATAGATTATCTTATAAAGATTCAGATTAAAGGACATCGATATCAGCACCAATATCTGAGGAGGCGTCTATTTCTCAGTTTTGAGATGTTGATGTTCCTGCGTTATCTCTTTAGAATGTCTTAGGTTCCTGCCTCGTCTGGTCATTGTCAGCAGAGTAAATGAATGATGGTATTGTTTTCAGCTCTACAAGAGTTCTTCATATTAAAATCTACGTGCTTTCTGTACCTATATTCTATTGCATCTAATGTAAATGTGTTTGTTAGATTCTCCTGAGCTCTCAGCAATAATTACTTATCCTAATATCCCATGTAATGAACAAGAGGCTTTGTTGTCACTTTCATTATACATTTTGATCATGCCGTTAATGTTGTGCACTGTTACTTCACTTTGCCAACTATCCGTATAATTTGCTAACATCTAACATATTATATGTACACTTGGGGAGAAATATTCTCCCTAGATGATAGTGTGTCTATGTCTATTGGCATTTTTGGATAGTTGTAATAAAATATCATTTTTGCAATAATTATGAATGAGAGTAAGTATTTGTATGTACTTTCTGAACAAGGTAGCAAAGCTAGAGAGTGAATTACATCGCTACATAACACGTGTAATAGCTTTCCTGAAATAATTTCCTGAAACCTGTTGTTTGGACTGTATTATGCGAAACAAGAGGTAGTAGTAGGCAGATTTTCTCACGAATTTTATAATTTGTCCATTCTATCGCACCAAATGCAAACAACACCACAATTATTCTAAATGTAAATACTATTTATTTGCTTGATTTAATTTAATGATGAAATTTAGAATCTTGGTGGAAATACTAAATTTTGATAAATTACTTACAGTGTAGGCAAATGGGAGTTACTGGCAATATAGTGGTAATAAGATGTTAAAATTTTAAAATCTAATATATTTTGCTCGTGCCAGGTCACCTTTCCAAATCATTTTATGTTCCTCAAAAGTCTATTATTGAATCTGCGAGTAATAGTTATTTGTAATCCCTTTTTTATAACAACAAAAATAAATTTGTACCAATTAAAACCATATGGCAAATTGATTTTTTTTTGATTTTCAATAGTTGTAGAATATTATTATACAAACACCAAATTTTTATAACGATTTTTATTTTCTTACTTTCTTATTCTCTTAAGGAGGGGTTTACACGATTGCCATCCCATTTTCAAGGAAAACGGCTTAATAGAGCAATGAAATAAAAAATTTTGAAATCTACTCATATTTTTCGAGGGCTTCAGGTTTCAACATTTTCAAAAATAA
>JAAAYG020037373.1:10314-48147 GCA_009936455.2 Tomocerus minor
GGCTGAGTTTTAATTGAAGATGTTTATCTGGGACGAGAGATTTTCGGGTGGCCTGTTGTTGTGGCCCAACCTGCTTTGGCCCTATCCTAACTCCATGGCATACTTATCACGAATTATACATAAGTATATCTGAATAATGAATCTAGGAATGATGCGTGTATTTTATTAGTACCTACAATGATGATTTTATGAAGAAAATCTAGTCAAAAAAGCCTGGAAATGCTTATATAACTTGTACAAGAATAGTAATGCCGTAAAAAAGGCCACTAAAAGTTGCAGGTTGGAAAATCAGGTAATTTTATAGTCATTGGTTGTAAGTAGGTAGAGATAGTGAGTGGATATAGGGAGGTAGGTAATATTTACTTAGATTTAGCTTTGTAGTATTTGATTTTGAGATTGAACTGAAAGAGTGAGTGCAGTTGGAGTAGATTCGGAGAGAGAGTAAGTAGACTGACTGTCTGTCATGTCACTCATGATGAAATTATTACAGTGTCCCATCTATCCCATCGGAAAAGTAATCGTAATTGTATATGTGGTTGTAATTGTACACATGCTATTGCTTACTATTGGAAACTTTGTTGATCTATGTTCATGCAAGTGTCTACTCTGCTTTTTCACTGATTACTATATAATTCTTCCATGACCTGATAGCGTCCAGATATCATATCTCTACCGTCAAGACAAGATTCACGACCTCAGCCACACATTATTTACTCTTGGATGCTATAAGCTCTGGCTATATGCACATTGTCAGAAGAGCTGTGTGTGTCTGTGTGTGTGTGTTTCTATTTACTTGTGGTAATCTAATACTTCCAAAGTCAAACTAAGCTCGAAGCACATAAAGTTTAACTCTTCTTCTTAGTAAGGCATAATATAGTAGGAACGAAATAGAATGTAGCATGGATCGTGTTATGCAGTTTACAAGGCACATATCTATCAGTCGTCGTAAATACAGTGAGGCATTTGGTATCACACCCGCTGCCGCCCGTTTTCAACATTCCTTCCCATTCTTTTTCTAAAGATTCTTAAAAACGGCTGACTGAAACTTACCTTCCCTTATATTGAAGGGATAGGAAAAGTTTTTGGCTCTGCTTAGCTATCTTCAACTAAATACCTTGTGCATCTGTCATGTTTCATTTGAGTTAGCATGCTATTCAATCCTTTTCACAGTTTTCACAATCTGAAAAGGTTTTTTAAGACTTTCTTCTTCTCTATAATATAATATTGTCAATGTTGCTTTTGCTATAGTAAGAAAGTATATAAGGTTGTTGGTGCATCTGCCTACAGATAAGATACATTATTAGATAATATTAGAAGATATGCGTCTTCTCTTTCCTTTCAGCATATTTATGTAACAGGGTTTTGAAAGATTCTATGTAATGTAATGCAAGTTGATTCGATTTGACTTCCAACTTGCGACGCAAGTCAAGAATGGACGGTTAAGGAGTTTACAGCAGATAAAAATTCAAAATTTTTTATGGAGAAATTCCTCTCTGCCGTTGTAGGATTGAGCCCTGAAGTAAATATGAGGAATGTAAGAGGCGGGAGGCTGCATCCCACATATTTTGCTATCAGACCAAAGGACCCTCCTCCTACATTATCTCGAAATTCAACTGGGAAGTGCTCTTTCTTGATAATGGGCAGCCAAAAGGTACCTCGAACACATTTAGCTCATACAATGTTCTTTTGGGCCGATGAAACTTTCTCTCTTCATGATAAAAGCCATTGTTGACATTTTTAATTATACTTATTTGGATGTTACATTATTTTACGCTGTAGCTACAACGTACATTTATGTTCCCTTTACACCTATTACACTGTGCACACCTATCCTAATTTAGTCAGTGCGTTCTATTATCTTTTACCAAGAAAAAAACTCTTTCTATTCTTTTGTATATAACAACATATGCGTACTAAAGTCTAAAAAAGTATTAGCCACTCACTCGGCACTTAAAAATTGGACTTATGCAGATAGGTATGAAAGGAGTGATCAGAAGAAGAGTAGCTAACTCTACCTAAGGTAAATTGGAGTGAATTGTGAATGGTTTGTGTGGTTTGATCTATATAGGGAGTTGGATGATGTGAAATGATCTGGTATATGTGCGGATGTAATTGATCCCTTGAGGGGACATTGCTCTGATTATACAGGAGCGGATTATTATTGAGTGCATCTGTGTAATCACTGCTTGTCCACGTTCGTTTCAACCAATGGCTGTTATCTTGCTTTATTATATGTTATTTTCTAGTAGGTGAGATTAGAGGTTTGTGCATTGTGCTCGGCAATAATAGTATAGCTGGAAGGAATGAGACAAAGGAGTTCCTCTTCTCATGATCATCATCATCTTCTAAGTGTATTGACGACTTGACTTTCCTTCAGCCCTATCAATAAGACTCTGGGAAAAGGTTAACAACTAAACTTGGCTGTGAATGAAGGATGGGCTTGAGTTTGTGAACGGATCTAGTCATCTTTATAATATGCACCTATTTAGATGCTCGATCCCTTTCTGATGCTCGTAGAGAGAGAGAGAGGAGCTAGAACTACTATCTATAATGTTCTAGACTAATAATCTGTTAAATATGTATATGCTGAGCAAAATGAATAATACAGGCCAGAAGACTTGTTATGGATAGTTATTATTCACTCTCCTAGTGTCTAAACTTTTATGGAGTCGTAGGCTTGTTAACACCGAGTCACTAGAATTATTAACCAATCTCTGACTTTGTTCTCATTATTATTATAAATTCAAAGTAGGTCCTCCATTGCAATTTCACTATGTCAGGGAATTGACTATAATATAGTTATATAATAGCAATAGCTAACTATATTATAAGTAAATGCTAAAAAGACAGTGTCATATACGGGTGAGGTTCAATTAGCTCAGAAGAGATCTTCCTAAAAGAGATTCCTCTGCGTTGGTTGGCTCGACATTCTGTCGGAATCAGAATGAGAAAGTAAAGTACAGAGACGTTTGAGAAAAGCCGCAAAGCAAATCTAAAGAGTTGCAACGTTGAAAAACTCTCGTCCTTTCGTCCACAACTCTTGAAAAATGTCTAAGCAAGCAAGCGGGGCACTGAGACGCACATCAGCAGAAGATCTCTGCCTGGCTTCCTTTGCCTTAGTTTGCCCTGACTCACTGGCATAATGCATTTGATAGCTATAAGCAAGGAGCAGACATTAGATTAGCGTATGAACATAAAATGGAAGCAATGGAGGAACAAAAGGGTTTTAGATCATAAATGAAAAGGTGCCACACCTTCCATATCAAAGGCTGACGCCTTCTCAGTTGCACGAACAACGAAACTCACATTCGGCTCACTCACTCAATACATTCATTACATCACATCACATATCCTAACCTTTATTAGCTAACAGCCACAGCTCACACAATCATTTAACCGGAGAAAAGGATTTCTGAGCGAATGGCCAAGTGCAGTGCAACCACCAAAACAACTCTCAGTCTACACAGCACAACCCGTCTCACCAACTTCAAATTATTCCCGAATTAAAATAGACTGAAAGGGAACATATATAATTGCGTGGGCCTAGCCACTTGATAAACCTATCAAACGACGAAATCTACACGAGCACTCATTTTCAGGAGGCATGGCAAGCTCAACTCCAATTCTCACACTCATTCATATATTTAAAGCCAAATTTCAGAGCTAATATCCTGATAGAGCTATACAGATGCTAACAACGACTTCAATCCATAATACGAACACAGCTGTATTAGATTTTGATATAATGCCCATACACAAAGGCAGTAGCTCAGAGAATATACTGATATGCTAATTAAAAGCATACAGACATATGAATGCATGTGTATTAAGTTTTTACACGAGTCTAAGTGGATAATACAATGTGTTTATAGGGTATTGTTAGGAGAATTTTTACATTTTTCCAAGCCCTACCTTGAATTCAATGCAAAATGAGTGTAAGAATAAAAATCCGCTGCTTGAATATTGAAAGGTATGGAGCTTTGTCCGCTCGGTGACTGTTTATGTCCACTACTCACATTATAACAAGAGGATTATTCAGTATTATGAACATGGAAAGAGAGCTCTACTTGCCCAAGTAGCTTTGTATATATAATTTGCGTATATGTAAATAACTTTGTCTGCTTTTGACTTGAATGAGCTCACTCAAGAGCTTTGTGAATAAGAAATATGTTTTGGCCGAAACCTAATGTAATTGGTAATTGGAATGCTTTCCTGACATTACGTTATGAATTTTTACTGAGGCGAAAGAAAGCCCAACCTCAGTTTAATATGGCAGATGCTTTATTCGAAAAAATTGAAACAATTATTCTATTGTTTGGTTGGGGGCTCGTTGATATTGTAAGTAGAGTAGCAAAGCACACACCAAACGTAAACTCAAGTCACTCCGTAACAAAAGGCAAGTTAAACAATGGAAAGCAAGCCAAGTCATTATTTTCTTGCGTTTCTTGCACTAGTCGATAGTCCAGTCTCGAGTAAATGACAGAAAGAGCGTAAAATTGTTAACTTTATTTACCTTTTATTGCCCGAGTGTTTCCTATTTGAGCAAGGTAGTCTGTAATCAAGAGAGGGAAATAATATACGAGGTGGTAAATAAAATGTGCCACGCTAAATCTACAAGCCTAATCTGTATCAATATCAAATTTCATTGCACATGTAGCGATGTGTAGTGTTCTACAGCTTATCTGGCTTTGTTTCCTATGGAAAATTAATTTCCACTTGGTCTGATATAGGTAGACATTATATGGGTGCCATGTCTAATTGTAACTATCTGACTACGGCTATTAAAATCTTAAGCTATAAGTTGGAATGATGGACGGAGGGATGTTTTCTATAATGTATTAGTTGATATGAGAGTTTGAGCTGTGGCTTATCGTAATAATAATACTGTGACTTGAGTGGAGGCACGCGATATTCTAAACGATTTTGCATACGCATATTTTTCATGGTTTATTGTACGTTTAGCATAGGGTTGTTAGATTTCTGGCACGAGGAAAGGCAGACAGTGCATAAAGTATGCAGAATCATTTCTCTCTTGAAATAACAAGTGAAATATTGAGAGTTGCTACCTTAGGTGAAAAAATTATTGATTCAAGACGCATCATCTCCCGTTTATCCAATCCCTCAGAAAAGAAATCACCCATAATTCTCAATTTGACTGCCACTGCTGCCCACACGGACTTCAACTAAATCTCCTCACAACTTCCAACATCTCTGCCCTTTTATTTATGTCTGACAACTAACTTTTTCTGTGCATCTGCTCTAAACAGTTAGTAAAGCAACGACTACATTGACTACTCAACTTATGTATTGTGTCATGTCAAGGTAGCAGAATTGTGGGAGAGCCTATCCTCGTTTTCAAACTAAATAGTTCAGTTCTGATTTTTAAATTATCTTACATAATGAAATGCAGATGTACGTAGGTTAGCGCAATTTTTTATGGAGGAGTGTGGCACTATAACTCATTCAAGTACAAGAACAGCAACAAATCTAACAGTAATAAACCGGAGGAGCAAAGTCAAAGCAATTATACAGATGATATTCTGAACTAGAAATAAAAGCACGAGATAATAAGTTAATTTTATTGCAGTTAAAATATATAGGTAAATGTTAAAAGCTTAAAAATTATGTTTAAAATTTTATGTTAGAGTGTGCAGTTCGCCGTGTGTATAAGACGGAGTTACATAAGACAGATAAATAGCTATAGTTTCAGTCGACAATGGTAATAATAGTAGAGAGACACGATATGGACAGCACAATAGAGTAGAATAGAAGGCGGGTGGATAAAGGCAACTAAGGAGATCATTACTTACTTATGTACTATTATTACCATTATCATCATTATTATTATTACGGTTGGGAACGGAACGAATCCAAGTGAAAACACGGCACGGTACAAACAACATTGTACCTAGGAGTTCCTACCTTCTTCTTTTAAGACAATTTCTATATTATAGACACAGGGAACAGGAGTATATAGAAATAGTGTTCAACGAATGAGCAAATAGTAGAGTTTATGTATTTAATGGGCAAGGTAGTCATGTTAGTAAGTGAAAAAGTTGCTACTTTGCTTTGCTTTTACTCGAGGATAATAGTTAATGTGTTTATGTATGTGTATATAGTTAGGTTTCAATAGAATGCTCTTAAGAGCTATTTACTTACGAGGACGTTACTACGTCCGCTTCTAATATTATTATTATAGTCTCCCTTGACTGTCTACCAGCTATCTGGGTAATTTCTTTGCATAATTACACAAAGTCATCGTAATATGTCTCACAAGTGCTGGGGTGTGAAATTGCAAAGGTTTGGACAATGCCCGTTAAATGCGTTTTATGACATTTTACGCTCGTCCTGTTGGTTCATCTTCCTTCCTTTCTTATTATTGCCAACGTGGAGTCATAAGAAACACTATACACACCAGTCGAGTCGGAATGCACATAATAGTGGCCATAATAACTACACAGTGTCTTCTTCTAACTTCTATTCATGATGCGATCAGCTTCGTTTGCTTTTGCTTCTGTTATGATATGCTGTAGTATTTTGTAGGACTATAATAGCCGAAGAGATAAAGCTATGAGAGAATGCGACTCAAGTCACTTTAGCGGAACCAAAACGAGAAAAAACTCTGAAAAAAGTTGCCATTAATACTCTCCGCTTACTACTCACCAAGTAGCAAATTACATTTTTACTACATTGCTTGCACTATTTTTATTTCTTCATTTCGCCACAAAATTATATCGTAGCTTTGATTAATACTCAAATCCTTCAATCTCCACTCTTCACACAACAATGAATTTAAGTATCTGAAGAATAGTCCTATCGATCAGGAGCTGACAGAAATTGGTGTCTAGTTTTTCAGAGCATTTCTCATGGGTTTATATAGAAAAATTTTAATGTTCCTACTTTGTGAGTAATAATGAAATGTTCTGGTGCTAAAATTTATGTTTAACACTTCAGCAACAATATCGTCCACTGCCAAACAACACCTTAGATATATGATCGGCACAACTACAAAGGCTTCCAGGCCAATAACTCCCGTTCCCCTCTATTATTTCCGTTGGCGAAACAAAATATGTCCAGTCAAGTCAATAAGCAACAGTCAGTAATGTTAGTGTCTCTATCTATCTATCTCTCTCTCTATATCTATATGTAGGTATATATAATAAAAGCATGTGTAAAGCCTAAGTACAAACTCAGTGAGCTTTAATGTACAATTTAGTGTCTAAATATGAAGAGAGGCACGGCTACGGTGACGAAAGCCAATGCGGTCTTTTATTAACCGAGAGCGGATGCATTATTTTTATAGCTACCATCATTACGTTATTATCTTGATTGTAAAATCAAGTGAAACTGCCTCAAGAAAACCTACGTACACTACAACATGGTAGAATAGCCAAGAAAAGAGCATGATGAAATTCTCTCGCCGTAAATTATAGCGTAGTAAAACTCATTCTTTTCGGAAGTTAATATAGTTCGACGTAGCTCCTCTGTGTGAATTCACAAAATCACTATTCATAAATTGAAGGAACAATTGAATATAGAAATGAATTAGTATCTACTCAAATTAAACAAGGATAAAACACTGTAAGAGCCAACAATAAGTCCACAAACATGTTCAGCACTAATTTATGCAGTAAATAAGGAAAAAAGAGCCATTTTCTTCATAACAATAAGAAAATGGTAGTTAGATGTAGTTTCTTGCCGGGACGATGCCTTCTCTTCGCTCTCAGAGAGCTTTTCAGTACGCTACACCGACATGACAAGTAAACATATGGAATGAGAAATAATATTAACATATTTACATTAGGTGCCTACATCTTGGAGATGATGCAGAGATAAGGAGCAGGCTGAATGACAAGATGTTGCAGAGCACGCTAGTCAACTGCCCAGTATTGAAATGAAATCCATTTTATTGTTCTATCTTACACTGGAGGAGCTAAGGAATTCCGCGTAATAGGATATCACCACACTTGTTTCCTTCGTTATGCCAGCCATAGACATAATGCACAGAGAAATGTGGTTTATGACTCAATGATGTCAAGTCTCCACAAGTCAGGGAGTCAATTTAAACTCAACTGAAAATGCAAGAATTCGCAAACTTCAGCCTTTCTCAAGGAAAATCATGAGACCTTTGTGCTATAAACCAACTCACTTGACAGATTTACGCACAGATGAGCTGATGAGGTGAAAGGTGAGCTTTTGATCTGACAATGCGTGCTATCCACTCATACATGCTCCTACATCATACACATGCAATTTGTATGCACATCCTGTATCGCTTCAGTTTTCAAAACAAGACTTATTTTGATAAAAACACAATCTGAGCTCTGGTTTTGCATGGAAATCCCTCCCGTGACCATTTTTATTTATGCCTCTCGTCCACACAGTAATCTTATGTAATTATACGTAACTGGCTTGCTCTGGCTTATCATTGGCTTATTTTCATTTTATTATTAAATCCATTAATTTGTTTTTAATTATGTAACACAATTTACTTCCTACTACTCTTACAGATGAAGGTAATGCTACCTGTTCCCATTCAAAGCAATACACATAGATAATAAGTAATAAGTTTCGTAGCTAAAAGTAAATGATATTATACAATAATATGATGGCCATGTATGCCTGTTTCCTAAATTGTTTACAAACAAAAGAGTTTTAAAAAATATTATGACTCTTGTACCATATTGTACTGTGATTGTTCACAACTTCACAATAATGCGTGCACTATGCTTCATCACGCGCACTTAATATGACACGACATGAATGTAACAATATGAAATGTCAATGTGAACATGGAATGTAATGGTAAGGTTATTGTATCGTATTCATTGGTGTATGTGTAATACTACACGGTATGCCTCCTGTAGATTGAGATGCATTTTCAGGAAATGTACATCGAAACAATTTCATTTGAAATTGATGAAAATTCAAGCCGACGGGAGGAAAACAAACAATAATTCATGCACCTATGCAAAAAATGCAGAAATCTAAATTCCTGTCGACAAAACAGAGTGTGTTGGGGGTAAGATATTTCTTGGTATACATAAGATGCTAGGAAACTTTTAGGAAACATGTATCCAGACATGATTTTTTTTAAATTCACATTATTATGAGAATTAAAATATTGTGCATTGTACCTTATAGAGTAGCAAAGTTTTAACCCGAAAACACCAATATCTCCAATATTCTTAGCGAAATGCAAATAATTTAACAAATTGTTATAAAGCAGTAGGTGCATAGAATGAACAGGTACGATGAAGCTGGTAGCATTAGTGCGAGTGGTAAAAAAACTCCTAGTGAGGGTTGCTAAAATTTATGGAGCAATTTATGACAAATTGTTGGCTGTTATGGACATAAATGACGTCATAATGGTAAAAAGCTGAGCAACAAGGGTTCCATAGTTTATTACAAGATTTCTAATGGGCCGATCTCTCTGACTTGATCATAGAGCCGTAGTGTGGTGCAGTTATGGCCATTGAATAGCCCGGCTTGCTCTTCTATGATATGCCATTATGTATCTGACTAGGTACTCAGCTAGTCGGTTCGGTTTAGCACTAGATTCACATTGGTCTGTCTGTTTCTGTGAGTACGGACGAAGTGAATAGGCTTTTTAGCTGGTGTTATAAAGGGTATTGGTTGTCCGTTGTGCACTGCTCCATATTATTCACGTGCTGAAGGCTGATTTTAAAGTGGAATTATGAGCGAAATAATTCTACGTCTCGCAGTAACGCCTTTTTGGTCATAATGGATTCAGAAATTGTTTCGCCTTGTTTCAATTAAGGATCTCATTAATAGAGAAGTTGAAAATTATGAGATGGGAAGGAATTAATTGAGAATAATTTTGTAATTGAAAATTATATGGTGCAATTGCGTAGGTTGTTGAAAGAAGAGTATTTTCTGTTTCTGGTGGATGTGAGGATATGAAGAATTAAGCGATATGACTATTATAATGATATCACAGAGTGGCTAGGGTTGATATTGATAAGTATTTGACGATTCGTTGGTAGTTTGGTTGGCAAGAGGCACGTCGTATGTCAGTGCTCTATATTATTACAAGGATAACAGTAGGATGGATTTGAAATCAGCAGGAGTTGAGGGAGCTGTAGTCGAGGAACGTAAACAGAAGGAAGAGGGAAAGAAAAGAGATGGAATGGAATTCTATAGGAGATTAGCTGATGTCTAGTGTGCAATTAACGTGGCTTGCGAAGAGGATTTATTACATCATAATCAAGCCAACGGGAGCAATATTCATGGATGGAAAGAGGAGGAGAGAGCTCGACGGAGATCGTGCAGCCATCCTATACATTATTATTCCAAGTCAAAGTCAAACTATGTGCATATTGCATATAATATATACTCCTATAGTATATATGCTTGACTTCTCTAACCAACAACGAAATCAACATGAGCCAGCTCAGTTGAAATCAAGTCAAACCCTAATAACATCCATACATAACTACAGGGAAGTGTAGCATACTGCTTTTGACTAATAAGCTCTCGTTATATATGGAAATATCCGTATAACTTATGGAAATATATATAAGGAGAGGCAATATCAATGAGACTAATAATGTAAAATGCATTAGATTTTATATTATACTTTAGGTATAATAAATAGAAGAAGCAGTAGGAGCTTCTACGTATGCCAACCAGAAAGCAAGACAGCTAACCACTTACTGATTGTGAGTGAGCTTTTGCTAATAATCTATGTACTTACTTTACTAGTTCACTTATAGTATCATGGAAGAAGGTAATATAATACGTAGCTCCTTTGCACTCTGTGTGTGTGTGTGATGGTAGTAAAGAGAAAAGCAGAGAAGAGGTAGTAAGGTAGACTACTTTAGTTGGTTGTACAGTAAAACAGGCAGGGCATGTCACTAAATCAGACTTTCATATTATTACAAAGCCATTGGCACGTAAGAACCTAATTGCTTTCAAAGCCTACAACTTTAATTGCCCGCACACACGAGAAATCCAACTAAAATTAGACTTGAATGCGAGTAATGCGAAAGGAACGTAAAGTAGTCAACTCCGTTCGTCCAACTCCCAATCCTACTAACCGAACTCTATCGCATCATCTTCTTTTTCAAATTTGTATTTATTTCTCTGCTCTCCACATCACACGGCCACGTCCTCCTCCTTCTCTACCTGTAAATATAAATATGTACGAATGTGTGCACTGCTTTTTTCCAACTCAAATTATGGCAAATTGTAATGGGATTCGGTAGAATGGCTAATACACATCCAGGAGAGTGATAGTGGGACTTGTGCTCTGACTGAAAAACATTAATCTTCTCTCCCACCAACAGTTTTACCTACAAACACGGATTTTAACGGTTATTCCAAAACTTGTGTTTTTTAGTCCAGTAAAAGTTCTGTTAGTTCATTTTAGTTGATACACTCTGCAATCTCATTCATCTCTCGTCTGCTCTCTCTCTCTCTCTGCTCCCTACTTACTTACTATAGTTATTTAGTTACTCTTGTTTAGCACTCTATGCAGCAAATCTATTGGCTCTCTCACATGCAATTTAAAAATCAAGCTAAATTATGACACCTATAAAATTTAACATGAACTTGAATTACCAAGTATGAACCAAGTTGCATACTAATATTATTTATTCACCAATTTACAATTTTCTTGTACTCTGTAGCAAGATACACGTGTGATAATGAAATATCTGTAGTAATGACGCAACGATGTATGTATACATTTACATATTTACACTATAATAAGGAAATCAACTGCTATTAAGCATGCTTTCCCATATCTAGAGAGAGAGAGAGAGAGAGTCAGTATATGCAGTGACCACGTAGAAAGTTGAGTGCGTGTGTACAAATGTGTGATTTAGTTTAAAATAGAAATAAAAACACAATTTGTTTGCTTTTCCTACCATAATGGATTTATACTACAACACACAGTAGTTTAGGAGTAAGAGAAAATCCGATCTGATATTTCTTTCTGCCTTATTTAGCACAACTCGTTTATTATCGCGTACGTGATGCCTGCTGTTGCTCCAAGGGTATTGTCACTGTCATAAACAATCGTTGGAACGCAGCATATTTGTAAGTAAATCGCAAAGCTAAGTCCAGTTTAGCCAGACCTGCTCAGAATCCAACTTAGCTTACTTATTGTAATATCTATATAGTTGACTTTGTATAGTTGTAACTATTATATTTGCTGTTTTATAAGCACACAAACATAACATGCATTATTTTATTGCAATGCAGATTTAGAATGATGGACGGTAATTGCATGAAAAGGTGCAGCCAAATAAATGCCAAAGCTATTTGACGTCTACAAGCACACAACACAGTTGATCTGCATTTGTGTGTGAACATTGAATAGCCACATGCTACACTATTTTCGTATGCATTACATTAAAAGTATTAGTACTGTATACCTACCTCGATGTTAAATATATTATTATATTATTTTCTCCTCCGTTCATACTACCAGATTCAGCGTATAAGAATCACAAAAATACACAACGTTGATTTTAAATGTAGCCCAGTCCAGTTGTTTTGCATATAACATTTTTGCAGTGGTTTGAGAAATGAATTTACCTACTGGAAAGATAGTTGAGAGAGTTGCAGTAGTGTGGCAAGTTTAGTTTCAGATTTATCGTTAGTTAATAAGTCAGGTAACTCCCTTTTGAGTGTGCATTGCACGTTGTGTTTCATGTTTTAATTTTGAACAGAGGACTCACTGAGTTATATTCTTACATGAGAGAGAAAAGGCCCCACGCATACTGTTTGTATTTCCCTATCATGCATGCAATTACCAAAGAAATTGGAAAACCAATGGAAAGTGAAGTAGAGTAGAGTGGAGAAACATTACAATAGTATGTAGTAGGTAGTCAAGATATTATTATACTTAAACTTGTAGTTTGTGTTTGCCGAGAGAGAGAGAGAGTGCCGAAGCAAAACAAAAGCGAGATGAGATTAACTAACCCTTTAATGAAAATTGCAATGTAGTAATTGAATGGAGAATAGACTGCTCTTCTGTCCTATGTACAATTTATAGAAAAGGTAGATGGAATGGAAAGAGATAGATGAGAGTTGAGTTTTACTTAGGCCGGTTCACTCAGACTCGACTTGATTTGCTTATTGTAATACTTAGTTATTATGTGTGCATAGCGTGGCTTGGCAATGCATCGCATGGTGAATTGAAATTTGAATGGCAGAGGAAGAAAAAGCAATAAACATGCAAATCGGAGCATTTGATGTAAATTAACAGAAGAACTCTCTCTCTCTCTCTCTTTAGTCAGCTTCAAGTAGATAGAGAAAACAACGGAGCTTTTTCACAAGATTGCTTTGACTTGCCTCGCCTCATGGAAATAAATTCATTAAAAGGCCCTCGTTGAGATAGACAAACCTTAATATTACAATTAAACTATTATTACCTACAACTTCACTTCACAATCCCTCTCCTTAACTCACTAACAACACTTACGGCCAAAATCACATCCAAGACCCTATTCCTATCCAGCTTTGTATATATCATAAGCTCCGTTTTGTTGGAGCGTTGAATCTTTGTTTGCTTTTTCAGCGATACGCACAGAGCACCACACATACACAGGGAATAAATTGCGTGATATTGTTAGATATCTACCTATCAAATTGGGAACATAAAATTTTTGCTTTTTTAAATCGTACTAGTTTTAGCATCTTACAGAATAAAATGAACCTTTGTTTTTATTCTTCAAGTAAGTGATAATTAGGTTTCTCAAAAATAAATAATGTTCACAATTTGTAATTATATTAAGATAACAAAAGGAGAAAGATTTAACTTTAATAACTCTTTTTAATAGATTCAGGATTTTATGAGAGACAGTGCTAATAAATATTCAACTACATTTAAAAGATTTCCAATTTGGTAATGTCTCGATAAATTGATTTTATGGGAAGAGACTAAGGGCATGGTAAGGCTGATGGTTTACGTGAGGCATGCAGCATGTAACACGTATAAAAAGAAATAGTATAAAACTTTATAGCTGACAGATATCCAATTTGTAAATTTGTTTTTAAGAGTATAAACGAGGACATAAAATAAGAATGAGGAGACTGAATAGGATAGCCTATCCTGTGGAGTGTGAGTTTAAAACGACAATGACACACTTGTTGTTCAAATATAAAAAAGTGCATTAAAAGAAAGAGTTGAATCGTATTGTGGGATGCGTAAGTAAATAGTAGTAGTAGTTGTAGCTAGCACAATTGTAGTGTATATAAGAGGACTACTGTGATGATAACGTAATCATTGTCACTGTCAAATTTAATTTTGTTAATAAATAATTCATTGGTATTTAACAACAGGCTGGAGAGTTGCCTTCAAGACGGGACGAGTTTCAAGTGGAGCTCTTGAAGTCCTTTTGTGTCGAGAGTTTAGGTTAAAAGAGCCCAATCTGAAATAAAGTCATTAGTTTTGATTTTGCGAGCTGTAAAAGTGTTTTACGAGGCTATTACGTATTAACGACTCATTAAAAGTCAAACTAAAGTCAAGCTGGATGACTCATTAAAAGTGTGCTGAACTAATATAAAGTAAAACTGAGAGAGTGTGGAGGAAGAAGAAGAGGGATCTGAAATTCACAGTCAGTAGTGGTACCTCTACCTCTCTCTCTCCGTTTTACTTATAGACTAATGAAATAAAGATTCAGGCTAAATCTTGTCTAATTTACTGTATAGTAGGATTTGAGCTAACCAATATTAAGTCAAGGTGTTAGATTAAGAGATGAGATGTAGATTGCCATCCTTCTGACATTCTACACTCTTAAAGTAATTATGGAGTTTTCTCTCTCTCCTCAACTAAGTCAAACTACCTATATGTATACAGAATATTCCACTTAACTCAAAGTAGAACTAAATGAATTCAAGCATTGTATTCTCCCTTACGATTAGCTCTATAGTCTCCAGCTAACTAAGTGTGTGTAGGGAAGGAACTGCCTTTTCTTTTGCTCTCAGAGTAAAAGTACAGGCGGGCATTGCATTTAGCAGAGATGTAGGTAGAAAGAGAGACTGGAGAATCGCCTTCTGCGTACGACAAGAAGACGAGGATGAAACTGAAGAAGTAAGTAGTGAGTGGATTAGATTTAAGTAACAACAACTACAGTAAAGTTAAGTAAAATCAGGAGAGAGTGAGTTTAGGGACTGGAGCAGAGATAGAGGAAAACAGGAGTCGAAAAGTAGAAACTAGTCGAGAAACGATATAAATAATACTTAGCGAAAGTCAGTCCGAAATGAGGCAATGCCAATCTACTAAGCGAAAGTGCACTTTCATGTTTTTCAATCAAGGCAAAAAGCATCGTGTAGATCCCAATGGGATCAAAAGTCGTTCCTCCTCTCTCTCTCTCTCTCTCCTCCAGTCTCCACACATATACTCATAGAGTACACTAATATACTGGAGAAATGCTTACCTTCACTCCTATCATCTCTATATGTGTCCACTAATACTCACTCACTTATTGTATACATGAACTAGCGAGCTATTTAACTCCTCTCTTTCTCCGTACAATTCCACTAGCATAATATTACATCAAATTGCTATCCTACATTCTACCTACCTAGAGGATTTCCCATTTCTCCGCTCCCAGCAACAGCCACCCTCCCACCCTGCTAAATAGTGCAATGTGAAGGAACCCTACATATATGTATATAGTTATATAGATGTACTCTCGGTGTGTGTACGTAGTTTTTGTGGCGACAGTCGAAAGTCGAACTGGAATCTATATCATGTGAGCTGTGAAGGAAAGTTTTCTCCTCCTGCCCCTGTCCTCCTGTCACACACCAATAATGCACTCCACTCGCTTTCTTCGTACAACAGAAAAGCCCTTGCCTTGTTTGTCGTCTGTGTGTGTGTATGTGTGTGTGACTGTCTCTGTCCTCCCTATTCGCACATTCACATCCAGTCAGACATTCAACATTAACATTGCTCTCTTTTTTCCTTCTTCGCCTCCGATTTCCAATTGGATGGGATAGCTTCCTTTCTCATCTGGGCCTATCTAACTTAACTAAATGTAAGGGAAACTGAAGGAAGGTCTCTAGAGGCCACATATTCAGCCCTAGTCTCACTACTCAACTCTGTACAACATCCAAATTCCGCCAATATCCTATTTGTATCCCTCAAAGGTCAAAAATACAAACATACCTACACGACATTTCCTTACAAGGACCTAATCCTTCAAACACCCTTTTACAAAGTTTTCTTTTACATTCACTGGCAATTTTTTTCAAAAAATTCTAAATTCAAGACCTATTAAGACATTTATTTGGATCATCATTTGGAAACAATAAACTTTATCGACCTAATAAACTATCACAGAATTTAAATTATAGATTCTGAAAAAAATTGGCGGCTCTGATTATCTGGGGCTGTGGAGAAATTTGGAAGAGAAAGGGTTAAATTGTTGTGTGGATTTGTGTTGTACGTACAAGTATGATATGTCCAGGAAGGAAAGATGTAGTTTTGTGGCTAGGAATAAGGGAGTGAATGAGAATGAGAGGAGATGAGACGAGAGGAAAAAAGGATTATCTGTACTTTTACTTTGTAGAATGATAGTTTGTATCACGATTATATTGCATTCGAGCTAGGATTTGAGTGGATAGTAGGCAGAAAGAGTCAAATAGACGAATGAGCCCTCGTCTACCTACATATAATCGTTATGTGCACTTAGAGATGTGTTTTGTAATGGAGAGAGCTTAGTGCCTGAGCAGTAGTAGAGAAACCGCAACCATATCTAAAATTTAATTTTTAACGGGTTGTTGTACCAAAAGGGTTGATGTAGCTTTTTTCTTGGTTTCTGAGCTTTTACTACTTTAAGAGCTACATATAGGATCCTCTCTCTCTCTCTCTGCTCTCTGATTGTCTCTCTTGTCAAGTTACTTAGTTACTTATCTGATTTCATCGTAACCGAACCTAAAGGGTCATTTTATCCGTGCGTTCCGTTCAGTTCACGTCTTGTCGTCTGATGTTTGTTCAACATGATCATTTACCAGCTCCAATCCAATTTCATAGAGATAGAACCCTTTACTTTTACTTTACTACTTCTTCATAGATCAGTACGTAGTTATATATAGAGGAGGAGATGAGAAGATGAGGTTATAGTATTAGATCTTCTTTTGGCTCGCTTGTTATACGTACTTATCTGTAAATAGTAAAATGCATATCTAATATCAGTTGTGCTTTTCATTCTTATTGTTGTTCCGTGTAGTAGTAGAATGTATGTGTGTGTGTATAGTATATATAGGATGTTAAATAAGAGGACAAGACACTCAAGACAGGAATCCTCTTTTTAGAGTCTTTTTATTATCTGACTCAATGCTCTTGCCACCCATAAGAATCTGTGAACGAGATCTCACAAGCTGTTCCATGTTGTAAATCTGCTCATTGAGAGATCTAATGAAAATCATGTCAGACTCAGAATGGGCTCTTATCTATCGCTTGGTCTTTTAGTCATCTCATAAAGGATTCGATGGGATTTACTCAGGCGAGCCAGACTCTAATATCAACCAAAGAGATAATTACTTTATCGAGCCCTTAGACAATTGTAAAAGGAAATGCCCGTATAGCATCCATTGTTTCTTATAGACTCCCTGTTTTATCTTCAATAATAATATAAATGTAATGCTAATAGATTCAGGTAGAAAATAATTCTTGATTTCATTCCAAAGTAATTTAGTTGTAGAGAGATAGTCTCCTATCCACATCTCCGTTTTCAAGAGTTGAGACTCTTGGAGGGATCTATAGACCAAATTACTTTTCTCTCTCTCTCTTATTATTTTTCTCATTTCTTTCCATTCTATTTACTAGTTATGTAGCTTCTTATTAGATTCCATTGCATTGGAGAGACGGAGGTACGCAAAGTGAAGAAACTGAAGAGACTACGTATAATACAACAGTCGACGAGTCTGGAATCATCTTCAAGACTCACAGAGTACAAGGCCGTCTGCTTAATATTCGTGACCAGCTCAGTTCATTTCAGTTCACTATTATTTGTACGTAGAACAGAAGAGAACTTCTAGGTAGGTAGTAGGTAGGCAAATGTAAAAAACGCATGTAACTTAACCATCTCCCGTAATGTTATGTTATTCTATTGGCTTCTTCAGTTTTCCTTGCACTATTACTACTTTGTATATTACCATAACTTTCTAAACCACGTTTAATGGCTTAAGTTCCCTTTTAACTTTCAAATGCACCATCGGACAGAAACACGCTTTTTACGGACTACAATATGCATTTTGAGCACACACAACGCATACATATCATAACATAACATAATCATTATTCCCCGACTTTAAGATTCTTCGTTTATATTTTTTCTCATTACCTGCCTTACGCTACGCTTCTGTACATACTGGACTGGACAATCCCTTTTTCTCAACCGTCTTATGCAATCCTCCAGCTTTTCTTCATTTTCAATCTTCATTCTATCCCCTTTTAATGATTTTAGTTATTATCTGTACAAACATACCAAGTAAGTAGTCTGGAAACATTTTTCTAGAACCCCTTTCTACTCACTTGTCTTGTCAGCTCTCTTTTCAAATACTTGCATATCATTTCATACACTGGCCGAGCTTGTCCATGCAGGAAATAATAAACCGGACGAACGAACTTTTATTATCTATGTATCTGTGTTAGTAGAGATGAAAAAATATTAACCTGTATTTATATGCTTAGCATTTTTATACCTATTCGATTCCGCGTAAATTGGATGCTCAAATATATATTTACCTCATTTCGTACGAATTGATAGGTAAATTTAGCTGCAATCAATATTAATATACATTAGTTACACACCCCAGTTACACAGCGTTATCGGGATGGTTAAAGATGAAATTGATAAATTGAATTTCTATTTCCTAAAGTAGGCTGAATGAAAAGGAAAAATATTTTGAAACTAACTGACCAATTCAATAAACTAAACTATCAAAGTTTGGAATTCTCTTTCTTTTTTGTAGCTGCACATTGCAGATTTAATTACAATACATTGCAGACTGTGAAAAAAGACAATAAAAATTCAATATGAGTTGGAAAATAAATATAAATTTCCAAAAAATCATGTAAAATGATGTATAATGGGGATTAACTGTACGTAAACAATTTATATGACTACCCTGTACAGCTAATGCAAAGTTAAAAATAAAAAAGCGAGTGTCTGAAGAATCTTTGATCTAAACTTGTCTAGATTTACACTAGACTGCATGTATGAGTGTTTTGTATTGTTCGAATTTAAGTAGCTAGTATGTTGTTATCAGTTAAAGAAAGTTTTTATGGAAAAGCCAAGGAAAGAATCTTCTATTCAAGGTAGATCTGTTATATGAGAGGATGAGAGTATTTATTATATGTGTAAGTTGTGATGTGAAGGATTTTTCATAGTTCATTTCATTTCTGTGGGATAACATCAAGTTTAGTGCATTAGAGAGAAGAGAGGATGCTATCTTTGTATCTGTAAGTAACGTAAAGTACACAGATCTGCTGTCCTGTGTGAGTCCGTCTAACAATAAGAAAGTGCAGAGTGGTTGTTCTGGTTGCCCTTTTGCATTCTAGGCATTGTTCAGGTGGCTGGTTGGGCTTCTCCGCTCTTGTCCGGCTTCGGATGATCCTTCGACAGCCGACCTATTAAAGAATGTTCTCATGCTACACACTCACTCACTAAGTAAGTCTGTGTAAAAAAGGCATAATGAAAAGGGCAGAGCACACAAGAGCACAGCACAGGTGGAAGGTATAGAAAATTAGGAGTTAGGAGAGGGAAGCTATTTTAGCCTCGGATCCGTTAAATGCATAGTAAGAATAAATGAAAGGGTAGCTAACAGAACGTAACATCTTGGTATTCACGTACAATAAAGTAAGCCCTACTCCCTTGACTCTTTGATTTTCAGTTTGACTTTGAGTTGGTGATGATGATGATAATGATTATTATTATTATTGCTTTACTAACTCTGGTAACTACTACTTCTTTCATTACTACACATGTAGTCATGGATTATAGATGGGAGAGAATGTATATATTTACAGTAGATACGGCCTACTTCATTTACTTTAGCATAGGGAAAAGGAAGACTCCCACTTAAAACCATAAAAAATATACTATAAATATAGTTAAGGAAAGCTAACGACCATTGTATCAAAGTTCTTATGGTAAACGAGCTCTGCTGGCATAGCATAGGTAACCTTCTGAAGAGTGAAACAACTTCTGAAGGAGTGATCTATGTGATCTTGACTTGACTTTATTATTCTTTTATATTGTTAGCTCTTTAATTTTATGGGTTGTAACATAATCTATAGAATTCCCTAACCTCTCTGCCCTTGATTTACATACAAATTTAGCTTTTCAACTTTATTCACCAATTTAACTGATTTTAAGTTTAACCTTTCATCTTCCTGCTTGTATTGCTCTGAGGATTCCATGGGAAAATTTTTAAGTGCTCTTGTTCTGCTTTGCTTACTTACTAGAAGAAAACTGACTATTATATAATTTCTGACGGAAACGGATTCACAAAGGAGCTTTGCCATAAAAATACATAAGCTACATGCAGATATCAGTATTGGGAACTTTTTTAATTGCGTAGGTATTTTTAAGACGAACAACCGAACAACTCAAGAGAAACAAGAGCGAGTGTGGTAAATAGTTGGTCGGACTTTGTTCTGCGAGTTGATTGAGTGTTCGTATGATATAGTATCATATCAGTAGTAAAGAGATAGTAGATTTATGCATTGGAAATGTGTGATGGGAGAAAAGAAGTGGTTGTAACTGGTGGAAATCTAAAGAAATGATATGGAGAAGAAAGGCAGCGTAAATGTAAAGTGATTCCCTTGGGCTTATCTGTGACTGTAAGTCATTAATTTGGCAGGATTTTTATTAATGTGATCAGAAACAGAAGTTGGTGCACCGCACGGCATGCATATGGAGATGCGATGACCATGAGATTAGCAGGATAATTAGATGAATAAGAGGAGACGGCTCTGTGCTTATCGTTACCTTTGCCTTATGTAACGTCGTCGAGACTAATGTACATTGCGCATCAGTTAAAAAGCCTACCAATGTGCTTCCAGATGAAATCTAGCTATCTTTAATGCATCTACAGGGTTCCCATTAATGTATGCTCAGACTAATTGCTTTATTGGACAGAGCCCACTGTAAATCTTATTTGGAAGTAGTATAAAATACCCCTGTCCCTGTACTATGTAAATTGAAATGCTCGTACAGAGCTTGTTCCTTGCCCTGGCCAACCTGGCCTGCTCCTATGCTCCTACTACTACTATTCTCTTTCCAGTTAGAAATGTTAGAAATATGTGGGGGTCGGCTGAGACAGGGACACCTTGGAGAAATCGCCAGATAAGGATAATACGCATCTAATAAAACGCAGTATTAGAATGAAAAATCGATTTACCTACATCATATATATTTTACTAATGTCTAAGTCTAGTTACATTTGCATTATAAGCATCTTCATTTTTCAACCTATCAATTTTACTTACACTTAAATTATGCATTCTAGTACATTGTTGATGTATTATTATGACTACTGATGATTAACTATGCGAAAAGGTAATATTTTATGCTATACATTTATTCTATGTCTTCTTATTGCTTTTCTACCTTCTTCGTCTACCACTATTGAGTGAGACATTAAAATAGTTAAGTAAGAAAAAGTGTAAAAAATCCAGTAGCCAACACCAACATTATTAAGTATTTAACTAGGACAGAGTTACGTGTCTGGTAAATTTACAGATACTTGTAAAATGTATAAACTACACTTCCTAACCTCATTTAAAGCTGTTAAGATATTTTGTGGGGAGGTAGCTAAGAAATATACGACTAATAGTTAATTGTTAAATGAGCTCGCAGTCAAATTCAACTCACATCACTTTATATTATTGCATCAATTGTAGAATCTCTCCCTTATATTATCTGTACAGCGTGAAACGAGTCGGGTGTATACATTGTTTCTTCTTCTTTCATTATACTAGGTTTATTAAACAGAAAATTCAAGAGACTTAAGTTCTGATATAAGACTATATAGGATGTAGGTAAAAAGTGTAGATGATAAAATAAATGTAAATGTAATGGAGTAGGAAAAAGAAAGAACTTTAATAAAAAAAAAGTTTTGATAGCAGGTGGATGAACATGGAAATGTAGTCGAGACAAGTCAACTGAAAAGTTCAGTATGATTTTTTGGCTTGGCCTGGCCGGCGCGGTGATATCAAAGCAGCGGGAAATATTCCCATGCACTCTTCGGGACTTCTCTGTCAGAGTTAGAGAGAGAGAGAGAGAGAGAGAGGAAACCGTAGATAGAATCCAAAGGCACACAAGGATGTAAAAATATAATATGTAAAAGTTTTAGCTATTACTGCAGAGGTACCTACAAGTATAAAAGAGTGAAATGCTATAGAAGTGGAGGGCAAAAACATTGAATTGAATGCAGAGAGAATTGAGGTATGGCTAAAAGCAATAAGCGGTACTTGTTCCTTGGCTTTGCTTCATTTTCCGAGTTGGCTCTCTCTGTGTTTCCTTTGGTTGGTCGAGCTATGAAGAGGACGAAGAGACAGAAGAGACGAAAGCAAAGCGAGGCAACGAAGCTTTACATTCATACATATTATCTCGAAGCTGAGAGAGATTGTTGGAGTGACAACATGTCAACCATGATTGATATCTTGCATATTATTATTCCTTTTGAGCGAGCCAAGTGAGACGAAGCTCAAGTCGGAGGCTTAAACCTACTACAGATACTCTCACAATCATAATCATCACAGGAATCATCATCTTCTTCTTTGGCGTTTGCATTTACCTGCAGAGCATCATCCTCCACTCTCTTAGCCTAATGTAATAACCTAATGTAACAAAACATTTCTGCATTCTTATCCTCACTTTAAAATACCATACATTAGGCTCCGTTTGAATCTCTAGTTCTCTTCGTCCTGACTCCATATAAAAGTTGAATCTCTTCAAATGCAGGTAGAGAGAAGCTATTTTTTCTAATTTCTGTACATGATATGACTAACCACCGAATGTAACGATGCACAACATTGTATTGTGCATTGTAGTGCATGAATCCTATCACACACGTTTATACATACCTTCGAGACGTCTGAATGTGCATGTATATAGAAAAACAGTCGGAATAGTTTAGTTCACTTGGCCGAGTAAGGTAATAATTTTAAGGCTTACTTTATTATGAGGTAAAGTTAGATGTGTGCATAGGCGAGAGGATTCTTCTTAAGTCAGTTCACTATTCCTAGAGGTAAGTCACCTAACTAACTTAAGTACCTAAGTTAGTTAGGCTCTATGTAATACTAATTTTTTCTCTCGTGCCGTGCCAAACAGTGAATGCTCTAGGCTTTTCTGAAACCAAACCGTGTCCATTAGCTTCGCCACACGAGCTCCCCATTAGTTACTAACTTACTATCATCCATTCCGTTTCACATGGCAAAAGTCTCGTCTGGTCTTGCTCTTCGTTTAGGAAAAATTATCTGAAACATATAGCTGTTCTTTAGCTCCTAGCCACATTAAATTACCTCCCATTTCGCCTCTAAATCTATACTTTTAGCCCCGCACTCCTACACCAGATTTTTGCCAGCCCAATTGTTAAATTGTTGGTGTACCTAAGTACTGATAGGTGGAGAATCATCTTCCTTCGTTTTTTATACGTCGAACTACTAAAACTGTGCTTTTCTAACTCATTTAACGTTATTTTTCTGCGAAACAGCAACCACTCATAATAAGCAGGTAGAGAAAAGGTTTCATTATTTTTAAGGAATCCCACTAGGAAAAAATCATCTGCCCATAGAGTACTAACTGGCAACCACCAAACACGTTAGTGGATTTTTCAACGCAATTTTTACATAGTTCTGGTTTGAGCTAAACAATCAACTGAAAATTGGAAAATGCACTCTTAATTCCCAACCACATGCACGGAACACTATTGTGTAGAGAAAAGCCTCAAGAAACAATCTGAGAGTTTTGAGGTAGAGGAAAAGACAGGGAATGCTATAATTCATACAAGTACAGTGATGTCTTTAGATAGAAGCCTTTTCTTCAATGCACACTTTATTTTGTCGAATAGTCTTTCGTTCCCACTCTAGACATTGAGTAGATAGAGAATGAATGAGTGAAGGGAGCCGCTGATTGGACTTCATGATATCCGGGTAGGTTTTATTAGATTGGCTACCATTGACTCTTCTGTTTTTCAAAATAAGCTCTTGTCTGATAAACATATCATATTATAAGAATATATAGGCACCACTTTGTGCTGTGCGAGGGATTTCGGTGTAACCGTCTATTTAGCTATCGTATCTTATGTATCAGAAGAGTATAGTAGGCACTAGAGTGCTCACAGGCACACATAAAAGACTATCGACTGTTGTGTAAGTGTCGAGAGTCAAGAGACTCTCTTATCTTACTTAGGGAAATGCAATTGTGAATAGAGCTAAGCAAGCCTTCATTATTTTTCCTCGAAAAAAACTAATAAGATGAGAATCGTGCTCTGCTCATATTGTCCTAATGGATTTATTTGCATTTTCATGTGCGTTTTCTTCAGAGAAGGCAGGTAGACGAAATGAAAGGGACTAAACTGAATGTGAACTGAAATGAAGTGGAGAGGAAACGAGGAACGCTCCGAGGAAATCTCTTAGACAGAGAGATGAGATGAAGCCGAACTTTCTAATAGAATGGTTAAGGCAATCATGAATTACGTAAATGTCGGTCTGTTTTAACTTTATCTCAAGCTTATTATAGACGTGAGGAGGCTTGTTGGATAGAAAACTGATATTAGCTCTAGGATTTTTTATCTTAAATGTGTAGGTAGAGGTATGCTTAGGTATATTGTGTATTGTTAGCTTTGATTTGAATGTGCGATGCACAAATGAAGACCACAGACAGGTTTTGTTTGTTTTTAAGGAAATCTCATTAAGTTGCATATTTGAATATTTCTGAATTAAACTGTGCAATTTGGTAGAAAATCCCTCTCTGTACATTGTTACTATCAAATCCTTGCCTTTATTGAATAAATTATGCAAATGGGATAATTATAATATCCATACGTACCTGTACATTACAAAGTGTATGTGTAATGATCGTAGAATTTAATTCAGGCTAACGAATTGAGTCTCCAACTAGAATCAAGTGAAAATAGGATAAAATCTTGATGTAAATAGCGACGTCATTATACTTGTTACTCAAACAGGAAATTTCCGTCGAATCTCTATAATTAAATGCACGCAAAAGATGAAACGGCATTAGCTGACAGGAATTGTGCCATGTATTTACTAGGAGAGTAGTACTACGAGTAGTAGTACTACATAGTGCATTGATTGGAAAATCAAAGTGGCTCAAAAATAGATTACAAATTTGAAAGTTGACTTGTGCAAGTGCAACTTTATTGAAATTCATATTATGATCTCTCTGCACGATATTTTGATCCACTGTAGCCCTATGCTACAATGCGCCGCATTAGAATGTATATATAATAAGGAACTGAATGTAAAAAAATTGCTCAGGTAGTGTATAGGCAGAATCTAATCAATAGAAGTTAGCCATAGCTATGTATAATATTATTAGAGATGTAGATAATAATATTTCTTGTGCCAATAGCCATATCCTTCAGTTTTATCAGTGAGAAACTTTTGTTATTGTATGGATGTGAGGATTTTTATGAGGACGTAATAGCAGCATAAGCATTTTGCCTCTTGTCTTTCTTTCTTCTTTGGATTTGGAGATGGAGAGTATGTTGCTCTTCTTAGTCTTTACTTGTTAAAGGAGGCGGCTCGGCTTGGCAGATGCCGACGTGATAAGAAACAAATGAGACGAGATTCTCTGGTTGATTACACGATATGAAAGTCCATCGACGGCATTCTTTCAACTGAATCCCATCAATATCCTATGATAGTCAATCCACTACTAGTCCTCTCCTTTCTAATGTTCCTTCTAATAGCATGCTTCGTAGTAATGGATACTTTATCTTTAATTCAAATCGTTTATATCTATAGGAGGTTGTCCTGTCCTGGGCCTAGCCTACTCTACAAATATAATAAGCCAAAAGATATGAAAATCCATCTACATATGTACATAAATGAGCCTGCACGCAACAATATCATTTTCTGTCTCATCAACGCTCATTCCAAATCCAAATCAAATGCATAATAACCATTGCTATAGTAGATCTTCTCTATAGATCTGTCTATCTACTTATATTATTAGTGTGACATGCATTTAGCTAGATTACATTAAATTAAAGTACATAATAGGTCAAGCCTTAATCGCTCGGCGAGGAGCCCAGCCATTTATTTCGACGCAGTCCACATTACAAAATCCAAAACAAGACAATAACAAACCTTAAGAGGGAAGGAATCTGACGAGAGCCACTACACTATGCTAATCTAATAGCGAGAAATGTATTTTGTAGAGTTTCTGCCACATTTGCACTCACGTCATGTCATGTCAGAGGTAGTCACAGCATAGACACTCCGATATAAATGACCATCAGCTATTCATATAAAACTGAGCAGCTGACAAGAATTGATCCATCTAATGGTGACAGTTGTCCAACAAAGCTCATTACAGTTTCTCCATAAAAATACCAACAAGGAATTATTGGGCATTTTCTGACAACTTCACAGAAATTCTAATGACCACAGGGAGCATTAAGCTAAGAGTTAATGGGGAGCAAGAATATCATTCATTTTCGATTCTTGCTCCTAGTCCACGTTTCAGTAGCTCCTTCGTTATTATTTAATTCTATCCCTATACACAAAACTAGCTTTATACTCCCTCCACCTATAAATGTCCATACTATATCTATCTCTTTTATAGATATAACACACGCTAAGCTGATTTATAGTTTGTATGGTAAATACACACTGAAAGATATTTTTACTTGGACTTATTAAGTCGACAATGGATTGAGGATCTTGCAATTGCATTCCTTACTTATTATATCTCTATGTACTCTATGAATGTAATGCAAGATTATTTTCTGAATTCTGTCTGCCGAGGATGGACCGATCTGGAAATAAAAGTCAACAGAGAAAAGTTAGAGGAGTGGAGGGTAGCCAGAGGCCTGATTTAGATGAAAAGATTCAAGCCAGTTCTTTTTGTCTTTCTTTGTGGCAAATTGAGACGTAGGATATTATATACGTTCGAGTTGCGATTGGAATTGCGATTCTTATTACAATAGACTTCCCTTTTCTTCCATATGTTCCTTTAGAAGTCGGCGCTCTCTTTCTCGCATCCTATTTTATGTTATGTTATCTTTATCTTTCCACTTTCCCTGTACGAAACACTTGAAATTATTTACTTAGCAACTTATTTAACGTATTTTCTTCTCTCCTAATCAGATATAGCAGGCTACTTACCTAATATTGAGAAGATACGTGACGTAGTATTCAAACTGAGTCTATATAACCCATACGCATAGGTACACATACATTTTATATATTATTTCAAGACTACACACATACACCCTGTATCCCTATATATGCACCTTATGTTAGTAGCTAGCTAAATGTACCTCGTCGTAGTACATACCTAACAATGTTAGTAACAATTGTGCTATAGGCAGAGTCTCTGCTTTACTCGTTCTGAGCCAGCTAAATCAAACGATCGGTTCTTCCAGCCAATCGAATTCAGCCAATTCAATCTAATCTGCTTCTACCGAGGAAACCCATCATCAAATTGCTTTTCTCTTTTTTTCTCACTGGACTGACTCGAAAGGAAGAATAGAAAGATTTAAGCAAATTGTTTGAGTTGCTCTGATCTATCTCTTCTTCTCCTTATCGTTCTGTTTGTCTAATGTGTACATCTGCACTTGGAATTTCTCGTGTTGTGCATGTGGAGCTGATGTTGCACTACCTATTTATTAATGCGACTACGTACCTTAAAATCTTTGCTACTTAGCTACTTTTATACTATGCAGCAACATCCAACCACACACACACGTACTCTCGGCTAAATATTTTACCTATCTCTACATGTATATTAACAATTATCTGTATGTACCTCTTTCTAATACTAATAGGTATTTATCCCGAAGTTCTTTCTATAAGTATATGCTTCGTCGACTGAGTGAATGAATATATCTAATAAAAACAGAATGGAAGCCCTTCTTCGTCTTAATTGGCAACGAACGGATTTCATTTGCAAACCTGATTTATTTTCTGATCCATTATCTAGTACTTAGATACCTTCTGTCTACCATACTTACCTACTACTACTACTACCTAAAGCTCAAGCCAATATCATCGTGTACAGATAAATATGCAATGGCTATGTAGAACTTTTTGATAGTTTCTAATAGGTCATCCATTATCTTCTCGTCTTGTTGACTTGGCCATAATGTTATGCTGTGTGTACTACGTACGTATGCATAGCAGTTTTTAAGAATTAGTTTCGTTTACCTGGTATTTTTTTCTAGTGATCGCTAAGCGATTAAATCGACGAGGAGTGACGGGATTATTTATTGTTGGATTTCGTCAAAGTGATTACAGATGTAAAATTATATTTAGTGTATATAATATACGCATAGCTGCAAGACATACATCGAGGGAGGGACACTAAGAGTATATGCAAGTAGAATGTCAATGTGATACAAATGATCATATGGTAAACGCTTCAGGATTATTATAAAGTATCTATTATTCTTACTAACAAACTAGCAACTATACTGGTGCATTTATAAGTTATTATAGAGCGTATAAACTGTTTTCAAGAGATGCTGATCAGATGTGATCAGGATCTAGATTCCATTGTATTGTGTTTTGCTTCTGCTCCCGATTTCGCTGTTCGTTTTGAAAAGAGCTCTGTGTAAGTCGTGCCGACACTGGACGTGTACTATAAAGAAAGATTGAGATACACCTTCGCAGTCTAAAGCTCATTATTCTGATTGTAAACAATTATTTGATCTTAACATGAGCCTGCTACGGAATAACATGAGTGCCCAATTATTTAGCTCAGATTAAAGTGTCTTGTGGCCTTTGATCGGGCAAATTTATAATGAGGCTCGACTACAGCCTTTTTTCCAGTCTCTTCTTCATTATTCTTATCCTATACTTTCATTTATAAAATTAAGCTACATCTCTCTGTCTATACCTATTATATAGAGAAAATAAATAAATTCACGGAGTAATAGTATATATAGGTAGGTAGTGTCTTTATATTATAATTTATATAGAGAGATAGTGCAAGTGATTGCATTGTGTAATAATATGCATATAAGTTGATATTTGTAATCTGTAGTAATAATATTAGAGAATGTGTCGATGTCGTTATCTGGTCGTTGAGTCAAATCTGTTGAGCTACAGGTTTCCATCAGTTTAACTATGAGAGTGGCATGGCATGCCACCAACACTCTCTCACTCAGCCTCATCATCATCAACAAACATCAACATTAACATCATGGATAGACTTGTAGTTGGGTATTACATGAAGTGGATGTGTTGGAAGGTAGTTAGCTGACTATTGGTAGCCCCTGTACATGGATGAGGATATACGATGTGATATAAAATAGTCAATCGTGGTTGCTACTTAATATATTCACAGTGATCACATCAGAGTCAGTGATGCAGGCTCATTATGTGAGCGCCTGGACTGATTGTTGTGAAATGATTGGATCTGATCTGGTAATCTGGGTGAGGACTCCCTCCCACGGCTCCTTGTTTCTTTCGATGGACTTCAGAGACGGAGCTTTTGAGATTGCATCACCTAGCAAAAATACACAAGAGAGGATTTTGCTCGATTAAATTAACAAGCGGAGCCGGTCGTGGTTGTCTAATGCATGTGTGAGTCGAAAGGAGTTGACTTGAGTTCTCGACTGGAGCTTTCTAGACATATATGGACTACATATTATTATGATTCCTGTTTTTTAAATTCTGAATTCACTTTGCCTAGTCCGCAAACTGAAATTAACTGCGTGAGATCACTTTGATTGCCTTTGAATGCCTTTATTAGAGCACCTCTCTCCTTTTCTTGTAGCTGGTTCACTGGTTTTATCCTTAGGGTAGTTTCATTATATACCAGATAGAGATAATTCAAAATGCATGTATCTACATACATTTGTCAGATATTTAATCCTTTTACAAAGACGGCACTACTAATGTCTAGTGTACACTGATTGCCGGTGAAATAAGCCTTGGAAAAAGAGTTGATAGTAATATTATGGGCTGTGTATTCATTATTAGAGAGAGAGAGAGAGCAAGTACATAAAGGGAATCTTCTGTGAGATTTTAATTTATTAATTAAATCAAAGGAGAGGAAAAGACAAGACAAGGATATCTTGGCTGTGGAAAATGGTTGTTTTTGGATTGTACATTACGTTATCAGGTCGAAAGCTCTGATAGCTTTATCTTGAGGGATAAAGTGGTGAGATGAAAGAAGACAGCGCGGGGGAACGTGTTCTAGTAAAAAGAGGATAAGGCTACTAACAAGATTGCAGTCTAACATCATTGATCAGACACTAGGAAATTGTTCCGTTCCCATTCTATCTTGTAGTGTGGTGAACTAGTAGCTTCCTCTGCGCTCTTTTCCACTAATGTCCATATTGTGTCTTGTCTTCCGCAGCTTTTCTTCCCTTCTCCCACCGTCCTCCCATAGTTGTTTCTCTCTCTCTCTCTGTGAAAAGAGTGGAGTTGAGTCTTGAGTCAAGTCAAAGTGAGAATAGATAGATCTTCCGGGTTTTCCGTTTCAAGAGACGACATAGACATTGTCTTGGAGAAGATGGAATTCGGATGGGATTGTTGTCGGACTGAATGAGCCGCGGTTTTCTCCCGTTTTCATCTGTACATACATACGAGCCTTTCCTCTATCTCTCACAATGAAATAGCTCCGTCCTCAAGATGTGGCTGTGTATGGCCTTTTTCTCTGATGTGAAGGAGATCCACGGAGTTTAGTTGGCTCCGTGTACCAGTCAGGATTGAAATGAAATTGGATGCGGATGGGACAGACAGAATACAATATAATATAAGAGATGCAGTAATGCAGCTTTGTTCTACTCTCACATATAGAATTTAGAAATATCTTTCTCTCTCTGAGTTGTATAAGTTGTGTGTGTAGATCCTACTTACCAAGTCCAAGTCCCACTCACTACATACATACTACTACTGCATACTGGAGAGAGAGAGAGAGAGAGGATAGGGATGTATAATTCTAGGTCTTCTTCTTGAGTTGGTTGAGCTTGAGCAAAGGAGATGACACGACACACATGAGATAAGATGAGATGCGGAGGTAGGAATAGGAAATGGTGTAGATAATGGGATTGTACAGATGAGTAGATGTGTACGGTGCCTTAAGGTTCAATTCAAGAATGATAAACGGGTCTCTTGTGACAGCTCCTTGGCAGATTTATTGGCGTCGGTTTATCTCATTGAGATGAGACGCTACACTACAACCCAACTACACTACACCGCACTATACGGAGAAACTTACTGTTTTTACCTTAAGATAGAGCACACACTGCATGGTGGTGTGGCGTGGTGGAGACGGAGAGGAGATGTGTTTTGTATAAGTAGCCCTGTGTAGCTAATGCCTTTCTTATCCCAACCAATGCAAGAGTAGACTAAAAGAGGAAAGTAAAGTTGGGATCCACTGCCTGGCTTTACTAGTTCCTTTATCCCACCTGCAGCGGATGAAACCCATCTTTTTGCCCGAAATTCAGCATTAATTATTTCCATCCGTCCTACTCCCTACAACAGAGCTAGCTACTTACTTGTATGCCTTTACCTTCTGCCTTAACTCTCTCTCTCTCTCTCGCTCTCCTCACACACTGTGCACTCTACTTATACTAATAGAAAAAATACTACCTACTGCTAGCTACCTACACATTATATATTATGTAGAATAGCTAATGCCCAGTTGGAGAAGCTCGCTCTACACTTTTAAGCTAACTATACTTTACGGGCATTTGATGCTTGGAAATTAATTCTGTATTAAGGCATTAGCGCATTTGGTGAAATGAGAAGCCTTTTCATCCCTAATGCGACTTGATGGTGGAATAGAATTTTCTTTTCTATAGCCAACCTCCATTGTCCTGTAGATTAGGTATTTTATGTAAGGGCTTGACTTTTTTTAAGACTTTGACTAAGGCGCTAAGAGATTTTCCAGTCCAGTCAAAAGTCAAGTCCAGGACGGACTTTTTTAAAGTCTATATAGCTAGAGATAAATATGATTGTTATTAGGGTATTGTAATAGTGGTAGGTAGTGTCCAGAAGAGAACTTTTCTTAGGGATGATAGTGCTGAGGAGAGGTTAGTGAGTGTGAGTCAGTAACATCAGTTCTAGTTGATAGTACTAATGTATTGTAACAAGGAACCCGTTCCACTCGATGCTCATCGCATTCTGAAATGACAGGTTGCAAGCTTTGTTGTCCCCCTGTTTGAGATGCTCTGGGTAATTTATTGCACTAGAAAAACATGTTACGCGCAATCAAATACAACATACTCACTAAGTTGCGGATTTACATACATTATGTAAACCATAACCAAAGGATCTTAGGGAAGGAGGTCGGAGCTGAACGAAAGCTAACTCGCCATTCACGAGACAACTTCTAGCACCACGATGAAACTTATACTGGAATTGAGCTTTGCTTTTTATTATTATAATATATATGTGTGTATATAGTCAAGTCAAAGTCAAGGTACATGGATAGATATTATGTAGGAATGGGATGGATGGATGTAATAAGGTCCTCAGTTAGCTTCTTATTATCCAATCTAGGTAAATAGCTATATAAAATCGCAAAGTACTCCGTGCAATCTCACTCACCTCTCATTTCAGATTGTTAAGTACGAGTGGAGTCGAGAAGTACAGATATTATAATAGTAGTCATTCCTATTGACATGTAATTTCCATGTCGCTGCGTGAAGAAATAGAATTCCACTCGGTAAACCTGTTCAACAGATTCCTTCACTCACATTCTCATCACAGTTGAATCTGCCTGCATTGTATTTCCAGCCTGACGGACTATTGTGCTCTGTGCTAAACCAGGCTTGGATTGAAGTTAGAGAAATCGAACTTTTATTTTTTTTAAACACTGGACAGACAATGTAGTAGATGTGTTATGTTGGAAGATAAGGCAACTCTCACACTACTCTTCCCATTAGCCAATACATTATCATATTTTTTCTCATTCTTGATTCATTTTTGCATAATGGGATTGTAGCGTCGTATCCTGGTTTCCTTCGTTTAAGTTTTCTTTGCTGATGATTATGCGTGAGTAGCTTTGCGTTCTGCTTCCATACATGTATTTCCATACAGTATGCGTCCTAGGTAGTCGAGTTAATTTACTTAATATGGAAAACCGTCCTGTTATTATGCCAGTATGGAATGGAACGAATATTTTACAAACTCCTCAACTCCAATCCTTGCAAATACAGTTGAAATATCCTTTTCGAACACGTTAGCTTGTTTATGACTTTGTAATTTTTCATATCAAGTTCATGAATGGAATTCTTAATATTATGGATCAAGAGTCACTCAATGAAATCCAACAAGCAAGCAAGGCTCTCCCGAGAAAGTACTACATATGCTCGCTCCACTGGTACAAATGGAAAAAAAATGCTAAACCATAACAGAGCACAGCAGATGCTAGCTATGTGGTAAATGGGAGTTGCACGGTGTTAGACGTTAGTACTAAGGTGATATAATTCTTGTCGAAGCACTAATACTATATAAAGTAATGAATAGGCAGAGTGAGAGAGAGACACCATGTCACACAGACTAACATTGATTTGAATATTCACAACGCAACCATAAAAAATACGCTAGACTCATGCGAATTTCCCATACAGAGGAAATGGGGCATGGGATGTGAGCAAATTACTGATGTCAAGATTAAAACTTGTCAAAATCGTATAAATAGTAACTTCCATTTTCCATTCCATGATTCCATGATGTCCATTTCCATAATAATATCATACACATAGCTTTTCTGCAACGGCTCTGTGGCTGTGGTGCTGACTGATTCTCATTCCCTTAATTAACAATTGATCATTCATCATGTTGTGTTTTGTTGTGACACGCTGAGGAAAATTCATGTGACTCATTGTGCCTGTCTAAAATTCAGTGAACTAGTCACATACACTCTTTAATAGACTCTATAGGTGTATAGTGTGAAAAGATTGTAATGGCATATGGCACACGACATGAAATACAGAGACGATATAAATATAACGGAATAGGAAACTAATGTGAGTATTGGGCGGATGGATTGCCCCATGTGAAGAATGGCTCTAGCACTTAGCACTTTAACGGACTTCCTAACAGTTACTATTAGCAAGCATTTAGTCTCCTGGCTCAAGTTAACATTATTATGAAGCATATGCATAGGTAGGGACATAAATATTATTTAGCTATCTTTTCCTATGCTCTGCAAAGGCTAATAGTGCAGATAATATATTATTACAAAATATTGTATTACAATAGTAGTTGAGAGTTGAAATGGATTTTAACAGTTCTACTATAGCTGAATGGATGTAATGGAGTAAAGAGTCTTAAAGTGTTATTAGTACGTGTTATATTATAACCATAAGCTGAAGAGTCATATTCATTTATATAGAGCTATAATTGTGGGATTTATATGTTTACTATAGTTCACAAATGAGTAGTAAGTAAGTGGTATGAGGGAGGAAAGTTCTTGCGAGAGCAAGTCTCGTGGTGAATGTAAGACGGAGTTTATTTCTTCTCGTGACAGAAATGATATAGTGGGAAATGTGCAATAAATATTATTTATAATGGGACGAGACCCGATCTTCAGGTAGCTAATAGCTCTCCTCCGCGCGGTCATTCCTAATGTTTCACTTGACTTTCCACTTGAATTCATTTGTAATCTATAGCTCCCTTTATATATATCCTCTTCTATCCTGCCTTTAACAACTACCTATAGAGTTTCACCACGAAATCTTCTTTTCTTTATAATGTGTTCTCTCTGTGTCTATGTCTTGCTACTTTATTCGGCACATCGCACCTCTAATCATCTATTTCCTCATTTTACGACTC
This sequence comes from Tomocerus minor, assembly GCA_009936455.2. NCBI lineage: Eukaryota > Metazoa > Arthropoda > Collembola > Entomobryomorpha > Tomoceridae > Tomocerus > Tomocerus minor. The sequence continues at coordinate 45,287 of JAAAYG020037373.1, forward strand.
ATTAATGCCATTTATCTTATTCCAGAGAAAAATCATGCTTTAGATACTTGCTCTTGTCTTTCGACAAGGCAAACTATCAACTATCAACTACCAACTTGAACAAACCACCACCAGCACCACACCAACATGCACACACACACATCTTCTATAGCCTCATCATAGAATATCATTTAGACAAAACATATCACGAGCCATTATTGCATTGTGTTTAAGCAGGAGCATGATGCCATGAAATACCATGCCATCGGAAAGCATGTCATGTCATGTCATGCCACTGCACCGGTTTCTTTGCCCTACTCCATTGTTATTTTCTATTATATTAAAGACTGTAGGCACAGAGTATCGGAAGAGGATAAGTGAACAAACCCATTCAATTCCACCACTTAACTTCACCTCAGAGCTAATGTGAAGTTTGCTTTAGTTAACTTTCCTGTCCCACTATAGATAACTGAATATCTATTTGCTCCTTGCCTACTACAGTGTTAGCCGCATAAATAAATTCCAAAAGACACCCCAACCTCATTAATGTCTCTTGCACAGCATCTCCTCAACTCTTTAGGCTCCTACTCACTAACTTACCATTGACATTTACTACATAATTCCCTTTTTCAGTTGACAACCATACAACTCCGCTCCGTGCGCCAACTAACTTCCTTCCCTACATTCTCCACACAGATTATGGTCTGTGTCTTGTCTCTCTTGACTCTTTTAGGGACTCTATGGTATCCCAGTTTATGTTTTCGCCATGCCTCTCCGCCTCATCCCCTAATATATTATACTCAATTTTCAATTTTCACTACCATCCCTTTACTCTGACGTTTTAAATGTTTAAACTCTACTTCAGCTTCAACTCTATTCCCTTTTACTACACTTTTTCACAAAGTCCTATTTACTATATTATTTTAGATTATAATGTACTACGTGGTTAAGATCCTCTCATGATATTACGCTTTACAAGAAATTCTCTACTAACTATGACATAATGCAGGGCAATATTATTACGGTGTGCTTTCTATCACACACTCGTAAAAATATACAGTCTGTTTAATATGTATGGAAGAATTCAACTTCACTCAATCAACAAGTCTATCTATCTGGATTATTGAATCTCCCGTTAAAAAATTGATACTTTAAAAGGACTAAATGCATAATTGATGATGGATGAGGAAAACTACATTTTTTTTCTACGACAGTTTATTGACACGTGGTTGGCATGATGTGACACAACATTTGCAAGTGCTCTTGTCTGATTCTATGTCTATCTGTCTTCTTCAAATCAAATGAAATGTTCAGCCAAGAGAAGAGCCTAAATATTTGAGAAAGCTCATTGTCATACATATATAAGTAGGCGGACTACACCCAATGGACAAACACGAGACAAACTACCTATATACGCATTTGTACACATACTTGTAATATAAATGTAAATAAATTCTACTTTTTTATTCAATAGTTTGCAACTTTCTTCCGTTGTCATTTCACCAGAAAAGTTTTCTATCATACAGAAATAAACTTTCTTTATTTTTGACAGCATTACAGGTCAATGAAACTTAGTAGACTGAACGACACAAAAGGTTTAACTTATCTAAAAATGATTTCATTGAAAAATTGAAAACGAAAATTATTATTTGTTGACAAATGCTGACAATTTGCGTTACTTATTGATATTAACCAAAGATTTTCAAAGTCTCACTCATGCATGTACTCATTTTAAATAACAAATGGAAAATTTTGTTTACGCACAGAAAGACAATTTAATTTACTGCGTAAAAACATATAGGTTAGCAGATGGTGCGAGTAGACAATGTGAGGTAAAGGGAAAGTATTAGGAAAATGATTGGAGAGAGCTGGAAGAAGGTGATAGAAGTTTGAAAAAAACGGCTTGCTATTTTTCCAATAGTTATAATGTCATGTCAGCAATTTTAGTTGTCAGGCTTGGAAGTGGTGATGTGTGATGTGTTTTTGAGTGAAATGACGTGAAGATGATAATAGGATGTGTGTAAAATCCATTTTTATATAGATATTGAATTTTCTGGTAGCGTTAGTTTGGCTTTTTGGATCGCATTTGTTGTATAGAGAGAGAGAGAGAATGAATGAAAAGGTATTGCGGGTAGAAATATATAATATTATGTTTTTGGAGGAGCAATAGGAGGGCAGGGTGAGGTAGAAGTATGTAGGTATACGGGTAATAGCTATGGGTAAAGCTTGTAATAAATGGTGTGATGGAAGTGGAAGTAAATGCAAGGTAAGCTGTTTGTTGAAGACTGATATTAACCTATTTCCTGAGTAAGTGAGTTTGTGAAGAGTGTAAAGGGCCGTGGAGAGAGAGAGAGAGAGAGAGAAGATGATTGGAGTTGGACGTGTTGAATGGGGAGCTCGATAAATGATAGAGAGGGATGGTAAAAAGAGAGGATTAGGTCTACTAGTGACTATTACTATTAGGCATAACTACTACTGTGCTCCCCGCACTTTTCTTCAACGAACATTACTCTGCCTGCAAACCTGCTCTACTTAAACACATAGCTATAGATAGAAGAGTCCTGTAAAAGTGCACATAAACACAGTGTGTGTGACTAACTAGGTATTATCTCTCTTTTATTATGTATCTATGTGTGTGTGTGATGTATATTAGCATTGTAATAGTCTTTTTCCTATTATTATAATCAAAGTCTCATGTTCCTGCCATAATGTTACATCCTCTTGTAGAAACTCGGGTTAATACGCCTCATTTCATTAGCGGAGAGAATGGGATGCGGGGAGCGTAAATTATATTCATTGCCAGAAAGCTAAGCAGCCCCATTAATATACATGGTTTATCATAATTGCAATCGAATTATCTAGATTAGAGGATGGTTGAGACA
>JAAAYG020037385.1:0-13769 GCA_009936455.2 Tomocerus minor
TTGTTAACATTTTTATGTTCTGTTGAATGGTCGACCAGTCACTTTAATAAAGCCAAATTCAAATTCAAATTCAAATTATTTTTTATGTTGTGTTTCGTTCACAAAATAATTTTATCGCGATTTTCAAGTACACTTTATATTCTTATTTCGCTTTAAGTTGACAAATGCATAGTAAAACTTGTCGACCACGACGATGCAAGTTTAGATGTGCTTAATATGTTACATATTTTATTGTTATTTAATTGATAAGATTAAGCGGGATGTAAAAAATAACAGTAATTAACATGATATGTATTTTATTATTATTTGTTTGTGTAGGATAGCATCTAGTGTTAATATTGATAATAATGATAACTGTTAGTATTCTATATTTTATATGATGTTTTACCTAGCGTATATAAAGATCAGTTAAGATTTGATATAATGATAATTGAATTTATTTGTAGTGTGAAAGAAAAATGTTGCGTTCCTGAACTTGTAGAGTCGAGAAGTTTGTTCTTTCTATAATTTTAAAGATTTTATTGTAGCACTTTTTTGTCACACTATATATCTAGTTGATTAGCTGACCTATTGATGTTGTTCCAGACTCCAGACCGAGAAGGAGAGGAAGTTAATTGTGTTTAACCAAATCAAGAAGAAGGGGCAGTGAGTTTGTTATTGTGTCAGATTGAGAAGAAGAGACGTGTAGCAGTAAAATCCTTGCACTTTGTTTGTTAATTTAGGTTGGTCCTTCGAGATTTTACTTTGACGACTGCTGGTAGTGAGTAGTGCGTAAGCGCAGCTACATAAAGGTAGCAATATCTCGCATACATCTTTTATTATTTGCGGTAGTGGTATAGTGGTATATGGTATAACGTATTTGCAGTTTGAGGTGTGTATCAATCTGTAATGTATCTCTATCTGACGGAGTGTTGAATATACCGTAGTTACTTGGAGGTACATATCCGCTGCAACAACTTATAGTTTCGAATTCTGCGTCCCTTCATCTTTTTGGGAAAGTATAATAATTGAGCTTTCCAGATTTTAATTAGGACTTGTACAACCGATGGTATTCTGCAGTAAACCTGCTCAAAACTAAAAGCGAGGAAAGAAAAAAGCCAGAGAAATGCACAAAAAATAGAGAAATTGTATAAACGAATCGACTGAGAATCCCTGCTAGAACCTTCTGTTGCAATATCATTTGACTGAGCTTTTTTGTTAAACAACGGCTTCCACCTTTGAAAAAGGTTATAAATCCCCGATGTCATGAAATGTTGCATTTGAATATAGAGTTGTTGCTTCAGTAAAATATGATTGGGGATGTGAAATATGTAATTTATCGGAATGAAATTAGCATCACTGACTACGTATTTACTCTTTTCAAATACGCTGTCACTGTAGGTACTTAACCGACTGCTGTAATCCACAAAAACTCTTCTTTTTGAACAGTCTTTTAAAAAATTTCTGCTTCTTTCCAAAAACAATGAAACTGGGGCACTACCCCTTCTTGTATCTGGTTCTCCCAAAATAAAATCTGCAGGCAAAATCTTTTTCTTCGTTATTCCGTAACTTGTGATTTCATTTTCCAAAATTTTGTGCCAATGCCATTCGGTCCTTTCATTTCCCACGATGTCGTATTTAACTAATATTTCTTCTTCGAAGCTGTAATTGTTTGTGTCATGACTACAATTACGGAATTTTACTGTCCCATAAGAATCCACTTCATTGTTCGTTTTGTTTTTTTCCTTACAGTATAATTGGTAGTTCAAGTTCTGCCGATATGCTAAACCGTTATTAGTGAAGGCATCATCTATATTTGGAAAGCCAATTACAGAAAAATTTTGTAGGTCACAGAAGGAATGATAAGAATGAGTCAAGAAAGGAGGGATTGTCAAGCGACTCACAATTATTCCTTTGTAAGCATTGCTAAAAACAATTCCGATGACTATCCATATGCCAAATGTGAGAGAAAGCTTTCTTCTGTCCATGGAATGACCAAGGTCAATGGATTGTTCGATCATTACAGAAAAGAACCAAAGCAAATTAAGCAAAATATGAACTATTTTGATTTTTCGCAGGAGTAGTGATAAATCATTATGAATTGTATACATAACAGCGACCATTATCATAGCTAGAAAGAAACATAACCAAAAAAGCGTGTCAAATGGATCCAAGTATGATTTCCACAAGGATTCACTATTCACTCCGTGACAGGTCACAAATTTCAAGTAATCTACCGAAATAAATATTTGAGGTACATGAGCACAAGGCAAAACCATATGTCTCAGTAAATTTCCTCCAGCAATATGGTATCTAAAATAATATTTGTTTTCCCAGGTAATGACCTTAAAACTTTCCCATAGAAAGTTTTCAAGAATGTCGCTTAAACTTATTTTCTTATTGGCATTTAATTTGAATGGGTTTATCCACTTCGCATCAATGTAGGATTGATTCAAATTCGACAGTTTTGAGTTCCTCACTTCGAAGATGATTTTCGAGTAAGAAAATGCCCGGACATATTCCCGGAATATTGTCACTCGTCGCTCTTTCCCTTTAAAATCTTTAGGAACTGCTGCCGTGTCTGCTGCCGTGTCTGTTAAATTTATAATTGGACTGGGATAATATTTTTTCAAAATAGTGGGACATCCATTGCACACAGTTTGCTCGTATTTTATTTCGTAAGATGGGTAATAGTTAGTGTGTTTCTCTCGGTTTTTCTCAACAGTCAGAACAAGTGAAAACCCTTCAAGTTTATCAACGTCAGAGGGCGATACATAAATATTATACCCGAAAGTTTCATAACAATAATTGGGTTTTCTTACATTTGCAGCTTTAAGAATTTGATGTTGGTAATAGCAGATAGTATGTGGTTCGACAAAATAAGACCGTCTTGCTCCAAAACGGAGAAATATTCTGAGGTAAGGAAATATCCATTTTCTTTGAACTGAAAATAAAGACGAGCGAAATGGATCCAAAAGTGCAATTGGAAATGTAAAGCCCCGATCTAATCTTGGCGAGTAATTGGTATCGTATATAAAAACAATCGCGCAATCTGGGAAAGGCGAGACTATTGATTCCAAATCGTCTATTTCAATGTATTTATGTAGTTTTGCATTTGGGATTGAAAAAAGAAGTAGAATGATTATAAGAAATTCATTTTCAGAAATGAGTTCGTATTAATTGTCCGAATTTAATTTTAAACTGTTTGCTTTGAAATGGTTAATTACTACATTTACTACAATTGTTTCATACAAACGGGTATGTAATAATATTTTCGTCAGTTTTTAAATAGACGCAACTTGGATATCCAGTTAAAGCTGATTTTAGGGAACACTATAAGCTTTTTAACACGAAATGAGAATAGAATCCTGCTAATAGATGTTTGTTTTTGTTCAACAAAATCTTTGTCTTTGAAAATACTAAATTGTTTGAGTCGATGATTCTTTGTACAGAACATTAAATAACTAAATTCAATATTATAAAATATTATGCACCTCCTACTTAGTCTAAAAGTACTACAGGTAGTTTTACAATGTTACTGGTCAAATGATGAGGATTTGATTAGAAACAAATCGGAATTGTTGACGACAAGAAATCAATAGGGGTGAAATCTGAAAAACGCAACTTTATACAACCTTTTCCCTTCCTGATTTCTTTATATATTTAATGCAATTATAGAACCTTTTAAGCAGCTATTTGGCTTCCACAAAGAATTAATATTATGATATAAGGATGTATAAATATTGTAGTGTATTTCAGGAACCACCTTCTTTTAAAGTTTCATAGTCACGATATACTTGGCCAAGTTAGTAGATAACAATGTAATGTGCATTTTTGGGAACTTCCTTTTAGAATTATCTGCTATAAGAGTGAATGAATTTTTTCTAATGAATTTCCACAAAAAAAAATCACTTCCTGTATGTATTTGATTCAAGGCAGTACGTAAATTAGACAGGTCACATAAGTAGTTCATGTAAATAATTAAATTAGTCACGAAACTGTCCATCAATTACATAGATATCTAAAATCGAAAATTTATTTAACATAGGTAATGTTTAAATAAAGAGACTATAATAGTTAATAACATATATGTTACAATATAACAAAACTTTTTTTTCAATTATAAAGTTTATTACTTTTAGTAGAAGGCTTATATATAGTTACCTAATAGCTTACGTGTCACATTACAAATATAACTATAAGTGATACGGCACTTTACTATGGTTCTGGAATAAAGTTATTTTTACAAATAGCATTATGAACAAAACTATCCACAAGGGACTTGACAAAATACACTGCCACCGCTTACACCGCTTTGGAGACTTTCGGGTAACCTCAAAGAAGGCCCATATTAGAGCATGTTTATTAGGTTAGCGTTACACCCGAAAGTCCCAAAGCGGTGAAGCGGTGTATTTTTTCAGGACCCGCAGAAAATTAACCATGAATAAAATTATAGGTATGCATATGAAATTGTAAAATTATAGGCGAATATAATGTTCTCAAATGAACTTTCAACTCCCTCCCACCATTGTGAAAACGTAATGTGATTTCCAATTAAATTATTTATTGCCACAAACAATATTTTTTGCAGTACAATTCATTTAGTGCTAATGTATTATATTGACACCACACTTTAACTTAGAAGTATAATATTATTATATGCATTGGGGTCTTAAGTATTCACATTAAAAATGCAAGTTAAGGTAATTATAAATTAACGATGGGGTGGCACTTTGGTTACATTAATTAATACATTGTCATTGTAAGCGTTCATATTTGAAAGGCAGACTAGAGCAACTAATTAAAAATAACCCAAACAATTTGACATTCTTAATTCGAAGGTGTTTAAAATTATTTTGATTTCGGGTTTTGAATAAAGGAAATCAAATCATTCATCCTTAAGTAAAATCAAGTCATTTTCGACAACATTAGAAATATTTAAATAAATCATCCAGTAAAGAACGTTAAATAAAATAAAAAAGACAGGAAAGAGAAGTTGTGAATATTTGTCCATGCTAACTGGATTAATACACAAAAATGCGTTAGGAATTTTTCCAGGGTTTATCCTAACTTCTTTTGCATCAGGAGAGATATTGCTTATCTTGTTTAGTCGACGCCTCTCTTCTTCGTTTTCTACATTTCCCGAACTCTGCTCCTTTTTTCTACTTAGGATTTCTGAGAGGTACCCAACAGATGCATTTTCCAATAATGAGGCAAATACCATGAAAAAGCACGTAGCCAGATAGAGATCCATTGCTTTGATGTAGGAGACTTTGGGGAGAGTGGCATTGGCAGATGACAGAAGAGTTGACATGGTCAAGACAGTTGTGAGTCCATGAGCCACTCGGGCAGATGAAGAACTGAGCCAGAAGGAAACCCATGAAATGACAACAATGAGCCCTGCAGGTATGTAGATTTGAATCAGGTAGTAGCCCAAGGGGCGTGAAAATTGGATGCTACACGAAAGATGGGAAAAATTTCCTGAGGGCAGAACTACAAAATATGCATGCTGACTATGGCCGAGGACTTTGAACTGCGGGAGGGTGACCTTCGGAGAGATATTAATAGATTGTCCCCCGCTAATATCATCTGCCTTCCAAAAATAAACAACCTCGGATGCAGGATAGCCGTAACTTTCAATTTCAACTGAACAAAGTTGTCTGTCCATTGGGAAGTAGCTCAGATCCATTGGACACGAAGACGTCACAGTCAACCTTGTTGACCTCAAGACACTTCCGTCGGAGGAAATGTTGAAATATTCACTGTCACTCGTTGCTTCGTGGAAATAGGATTTCTTCTCGTTAAAAAATACCGTGTCCGGTTTCCAGATTCCTTTTGCGAATTCTAAATCAGTTACGATATATTCAATGTTCTCTCCTCCGTCGAATTGAAGTCGGGGATCCTTCCACGTCTGACGAAAGTAGAAGTCAATCGTGAAATCCATTTCTACTTCAGAGACGGAGTAAACATTCAGAATGTACATGGATATTCCCACAGCTACTGCTTCTCCCCCGTAAGAAGGACGAACCCGCTTGTCGTAATTCTTTGTCATGTTATTCAAAATTTCTGTTAACATTTCACCGACAGACCTATCCGCTCTATTTGCCTCAAACCCCTTTCCTCCCTCATTTGCTGTCGACTCTGTCACTAATGTTAATATCCATGCAAATGAGATGTAAACATAGACACACACCATGACTATTATTGTGACAAGCAAAATCCTTTAAAAACGAACAAATGCTTAGTTCTTCAAAATCAACATTAATTATTTTTATTTTTCTATATTGTATGGAGGCAAATAAGGAGAGCAGTGGCACAGAAAGTCTTGTAATATAACAAAGTTAGAGGAAAAAAACCGTACGGAGCGAATACAGTTAAAACTATTGCAACAGCAAGTCTTGAAGTATAATAATAATAATAAAGAACGTCAGAGGAGAGATTAGAACAATAAAACATTTTATTGATCATTATCATGAATAACCCCTACCCTATCTATTTGATTAAGTAATTTAATTGCGGATCAATATTTACTGTCTTAATGACTATAATGACATTTGTATTGATTGCATTTCAAAGCAGAGAGGGTCTACTAATCTACTTTACTAAGTTAGGTATCGACAATGATAATAACAATATATATTAATTGTAATGTTTAGCAGAGACACAGAATGACAAAACATTTCTATAATATCTTGCATTCCTCGATACTTAAAAATTATGTGACTAATTTGTAAAGCTAGGAGATGCATTTCCGAAATCCTCTTTTTTCAGCTTTACTATGGCGATATATGCTTGAAAAATTGGTAGGTAACAAAATGCATTTTTGTCGATTCACTGGAACAGTTACCGAATACTGCATGTAATGTTGAGTGTTGAGTGGTAAACGCTTTCCAATGAATTTCCACAGAAAGAAATACCTTCATGTATTTGATTCAAGACAGTACTCAATTGCACAGGTCATAGAAGTAGTCCATGTAAATAATTAAATTAATTGAATTGGACTCATTGAATCAAGGAAATGAAGTCAGTGACGAAAAAGCAAATATTTACCAAAATTGTACATGTGATCTCCAAAACAAGAATCAATTCAACCACCCTGTGGAAGTGATCGGGTTATACATAGGGGCAAGAGGAACAATCTCAAATTTCTTTGAGAATTTTTTAAACGAATGAGATTATCGTTGGAATTAGCAGAAAATGTGGCCATTTTGTCAGTGAATGGATCTGCAATAATCTTACAAAATCACTTATTCCAACCAAACTTTTCTTTTTAATTATAACAATTTTCTAATTATTTTTGTTGAATTTATTTTACTGTGTTCTTAGGAACAGCTTCGTTTTTGAAGCAGTCATTAAAATGTAATATAATATATATATATATATATATATATATATATGTATAATTATCATTTTGGAATTACTAAGTTTACTTTTAGTAGAAAACTTTAACCATGGATAAAGAGCTGGACTAGGTATATTATAATTATGTATACAATTAACTTGTTGCATTATTACATAAATATACGGCATACTATCGTTCTGCTGGAATAAATCTATTTATACAAATGGCATTTTGAGCAAAACGATCAATAAGGTTTACTTTTAGTTGAAAATTAACTATGAATAAAATGATAGGTATGTATATGGAATTGTAAAATTATAGGCGAATATGTTGTTCTCAACTTTTTCAGTTGCAGAATACTAGATTTTTCTAGATTTTTCAAATGAACTTTCAACTTCCTCCCACCATTGTGAAAACGAAATGTCATTTCTAATTAAATTATTTATTGCAAGTAAAGCAATATTTTTTTGCATGACAATTATTTAGTTCTAATTAATTATTAATAATTATGTATTACATCACTGAGCACGGACATAATATTTTTATTTAGAAGTATATTATTATATGCATAGTGATCTTAAGTAGGTATTTACATTTAAAACGCAAGTTGCGTAACTATTAATTAGCAGTGGGTGGCACTTTGGTTACAGGGTATGTGGGAAAGAGTAACTTGGGTCGACAATTTCATCCCATTAGGAATCCATAGGCAGCTTTGCAGTCCTGGAGCGTGTGGTAATTCAAATGCAAAATCGCAAAATCATGATTTCTATAGTTCAAAATAACGTTTTTAAATAACGTTTTCAAAATATAGAGCTCCAAATTTTATCCATTTAAAATTGACATTTTGAAAATCGACAGGTCATAACCGCTAGATAAATATGGGAAGTTTTGGCAGTCAATTCCGCAAAGGCACCGCCAGAGGATACCGGGACACGCAACCCCACCTCCAAATTCGACGAAATTTTTGTTTCAAACTCAAAAATTGCGCTGCGCTTAAAAATGACATACTTTCTCGCATGAATGTTAGTTTTCTACCTCCCCTCCCCCTGATTTTTTTTTCTGATTGGGACCCAGCAACATTGTTAAACTAGGTTACTCTACTCAGCAGAAATAAGGAATTTCCCAAGTGCCAGACCCTCCTTAATAAATGAACAAATTGAAGCAAGAAAGAGAATAGAATACTTGATTTCAGAATCCCACGATTTGAATTCATTCATCCTTTAGTAAAATCAAGTCATTCTCGACAACATTCGAAATATTTAAATAAATCATCCAGTAAAGAACGTTAAATAAAATAAAGAAGACAGGAAAGAGAAATTGTGAGTATTTGTCAATGTTAACTGGATTCAAATACAAAAATGTTCTAGGAATTTTTCCAGGTTTTATCCTAATTCCTTTTGCATCAGGAGAGATATTGCTTATCTTGTTCAATGGACGCAACTCTTCTTCATTTCCCACAATGGTCGAACTCTGCTCATTCCTTCTACTTTGGATTTCTGAAAAGTACCAAACAGTAGCATTCTCTAATAAAGAGGCAAAGACCATGAAAAAGCATATAACCAGATAGATTTCCATTGCTTTGATGTAAGAGACTTTCGGGAGAGTGGCATTGGCAGATGACCTGAGACTTGTCATGGTCAGGACAGTTGTGAGGCAATGAGCCACTCGGGCGGGTGACGAACTGAGCCAGAAGGATACCCACGAAGTAACAACAATGAGCCCTGCGGGGATGTAGATTTGAATGAGGTAGTAGCCCAAGGGACGAGCAAATTGGATGCTGCACGAAAGATGGGAAAAATTTCCGGAGGGCAGAACTACAAAATATGCATGCTGATTATGGCCGAGGACTTTGAACTGCGGGAGGCTGACCTTCGGAGAGATATTAATAGATTGTCCCCCGCTAATATCATCTGCCTTCCAAAAATAAACAACCTCGGATGCAGGATAGCCGTAACTTTCAATTTCAACTGAACAAAGTTGTCGGTCCATTGGGAAGTAGCTCAGATCCATTGGACACGAAGACGTCACCGTCAATCTTGTTGACCTCAAGACACTTCCGTCGGAGGAAATGTTGAAATATTCACTGTCACTCGTTGCTTTGTGGAAATAGGAGTTCTTTTCATTCAAAAATACCGTGTCCGGTTTCCAGATTCCTTTCGCGAATTCTAAATCAGTTACGATATATTCAATGTTCTCTCCTCCGTCGAATTGAAGTCGGGGATCTTTCCACGTCTGACGAAAGTAGAAGTCAATTGTGAAATCCATTTCTACTTCAGAGACGGAGTAAACATTCAGAATGTACATGGATATGCCCACAGCAACTGCTTCTCCTCCGTAGTTAGGACGAATTCGCTTGTCGTAATTCCTTAGCATATTATTCAAAATTTCTGTTATCTGGTCACCGAGAGATTTTTCAGTTCTATTTGTCTCACGCCCCTTTCCCCCCTCATTTGCTGTCGAATCTATCACTAATGTTAATATCAATGTAAATGAGATGCAAACATTGATACACAACATGACTGTTATTATAAGTAAAATCCTTTAAAAACGAACAAATACTAAATTCTTAAAAATCCACTCTAATTAATTAATTTTTTATTATTCCTATACTGTATAAAGAAAAATAAGGAGAGCAGTGCCACAGCAAGTCTTGTAATATAACGAAGTTAGAGTAAAAAACTGTACTGAGCAAATACAGCTGAAACTATTTCAACAGCAAGTCTTGAATACAACAAAGAACGCCGGAGAGATAAGAACAATAGAACATTTTATTGATTATCATCACGAATAACCCCTACCCTATCTATTTGATTAAGTAATTGAATTGCGAATCAATATTTACTGTCTTAATGACTAGCATGATTTTTGTATTGATTGCATTTCATATCAGAAACGGTCTACTAATCTACTTTCCGAAGTTAGCTATCGATAATGATAATAACTATATATTGTAGGTACTTGTATTTAATGTTTTGCAGAACGACAGATTGACAAAACATTTCTATGAACTCGATCTATTTTTGGGAACTTCCTGGTGCAGATACCGAATACTGCATGCAATAATATGTTCAGTGTTGAGGGATAAACGCTTTCCAATGAATTTCCACAGAAAGAAATCGCTTCTTGCATTTGAGTCAAGACAGCATTTAGTTGGACAGGTTATGTAAATTGTCCAATGTAGATAATGGAATTAATGGCGAAAATGTCCATCAATTTTATCTAATACGTTTTGCATGAATTTGTAAAACTATCAGTGAATAAAATGTTCTCAATTTTTTTCAGATATGAAAGTATAGCGAATTTTTCTAGAGTTTTCTATCGACTCACATCACTAATGAAAAACTAATGCCATTAATGTAATTTCCAATGAAATCATTAATATAAGTACAACAACATTATCTTATACATTAGAATTCATTCAGTGCTTATTTTTATGACATCACAATTCTACTTTTATACATTATAATTGTAATCATTCATATTTGGAACGCAGATTAATGTAACTTTTTCAACGTTGAGTTATTTATTTAAAAATAACTCAACAATTTGACAATAGAAATTCGAAAGTGAATAGAATTACTTGGATTTCAGATGACGAAGTCAAATCAATTATCCTTAAGTAAAATCAAGTCATTCTCTACAACATTCGAAATATTTAAATAAATCATCCAGTAAAGAACGTTAAATAAAATAAAAAAGACAGGAAAGAGACGTTGGGAATATTTGTCCATGCTAACTGGATTAATGCACAAAAATGCACCAGGAATTTTTCCAGGTTTTATCCTAATTCCTTTTGCTTCAGGAGTATTATTTTTTATCGTGTTCACTCGACGCCTCTCTTCTTCGTTTTCTACAATCTGTTCATTCTTTCTACTTTGGATTTCTGAAAAGTACCCAACCGTGGCATTTTCTAATAAAGAGGCAAATACCATGAAAAAGCACGTAGCCAGATAGAGATCCATTGCTTTGATGTAGGAGACTTTGGGGAGAGTGGCATTGGCAGATGACAGGAGAGTTGACATGGTCAGGACAGTTGTGAGGCCATGAGCCACTCGGGCAGATGAAGAACTGAGCCAGAAGGATACCCACGAAATGACAACAATGAGCCCTGCGGGTATGTAGATTTGAATGAGGTAGTAGCCCAAGGGACGAGCAAATTTGATGCTGCACGACAGATATGAAAAATTTCTAGTGGACATAGTTACATAATATTCTTGTTGTTTGTGACCGAGAACTTTGAATTGTGGCAAAGTGACCTTTGGGGAGATACGAATAGATTGCTCCCCAGAAATCTTGTCTACTCCCCAATAATAATTAATCTCTGAAGCAGGATAGCCATAACTTTCAACTACGACCGAACAAAGTTGTCGGTCCATTGGGAAGTAGCTCAGATCCATTGGACACGAAGACGTCACAGTCATTCGAGTTGACCTCAAGACGCTTCCGTCGGAAGAAATATGGAAATATTCATTATGACTCGTCGCTTCGTGGAAATAGGAGTTCTTTTCATTCGAAAATACCGTGTCCGGTTTCCAGATTCCTTTTGCGTATTCCAAATCAGTTACGATATATTCAATGTCCTCTCCTCCGTCGAATTGAAGTCGGGGATCTTTCCACGTCTGACGAAAATAGAAGTCAATTGTGAAATCCATTTCTACTTCAGAGACGGAGTAAACATTCAGAATGTACATGGATATTCCCACAGCCACTGCTTCTCCTCCGTAGTTGGGACGAATTCGCTTGTCGTAATTCTTTTGCATATTATTCAAAATTTCTGTTATCTGGCCACCGACAGATTTGTCCGTTCTATTTGGCTCATACCCCTTTCCCCCCTCATTTGCTGTCGACTCTGTCACTAATGTTAATATCGATGCAAATGAGATGTAAGCATAGATACTCAACATGACAATAATTATGACAATTAAAATCCTTTAAAAACGAACAAATTCTTAAAATTCAACACTAATTATTTATATTTTTATTGTTTTCATATATATACCATATGAAACAAATAAAGAGAGCAAGTGCCACAGCAAGTCCTATAATAAAAATATGACCAAGTTAGAGAACAAAATTTCTGGAGCAAATACAGTTACAACTATTGCAACAGCAAGTCTTTCATATAATAAAGATTGTCAGTCAGATAAAAATACTAGAACATTTGATTGACCATCATCATGAATGAATAACCCCTACGCTATCTATTTGATTAAATAATTTAATTGTGAATCAATATTTACCATCTGAATGACTATAACGACATTTGCATTCATGGTATTTTAAGGCTGAGAGTGTTTACTAATCTGCTTTCCTAAATTATCGATATGATAATAACGAAATATTGTAATTGTAATGTTTTACAAACAGACAGAATGACAAAACGTTTCTATAAAGTCTTGCGTTCTCCCCAATAGTTAAAAATTATATGACTATCGCGTAAAACTTTGGAGGCATTTCCGAAAGCCCCTTTTTTCAAATGGCCATATTAGATGCTTGGAAAAGTTGATAGGTAACAAAATGCATTTTTGGGGATTTACTGGAACAGTTACCGCATACTGTATATACATGTTAAGTGATAAACGCTTTCCAATGAATTTCCACAGAAAGAAATCGCTTCATCAATTGAATTGAATCAAGACAGCATCTAATTAGACACGTTATATAAATTGTCAATGTAGATAATTAAATTAATCATAAATGTCCATCAATTTCATGGATATATCGAAAATCGAAACTGTGTCTGACAAAATATTTGAATAAAGAGGCTATAGTCAATAGATTAATTAATAACGTCGATGTTACAAGTTATACAAAATATTTGTTAAGATATTCGTATATTGGTACTTTAAATTTTTGTAAGTACTGGTAGAATTTTATGCGAATACTTTGTCACAGGGCCGTATTGAGTAAATGGTATAGGGCGTAAATGCCCTACTCCCGAAATGTCGAGAAAATGAGATGACTTTTGAAAAACTTTTCCACGCTTTGCGCGAATTGTAGCGTTCAAAAATGTAATAAAATGTTTTTGGCTTGTTCCCCTCCTCCAAAACGGAATCAAAATACGGCACTGCTTTGTCGGTCTATGCATTCTAAAACAAAGTGAAGTCCCATTACATCAATGTGAAGTTTCGCCTCCACCCTCGACCATATTTTTTATAACTAATTGTAACAGTTTAGTATCGTTTTAAAAGAGTAAACAATGTTTAGTATACTAATAGTTGCTAATAGCATCAGAGCAAAACGCATGCATACATTTTGCTTTTAGGGGAAAACTTCAAGCATGAATTTGATCACTTACGT
The DNA here is from genome assembly GCA_009936455.2 of Tomocerus minor. NCBI lineage: Eukaryota > Metazoa > Arthropoda > Collembola > Entomobryomorpha > Tomoceridae > Tomocerus > Tomocerus minor. The sequence continues at coordinate 13,622 of JAAAYG020037385.1, forward strand.
TTGCATGAATTTGTAAAATTATTGGTGAATAAAATGTTTTTCTAAACTTTTTACAGCTGATACATACCAAATTTTTTAATCGACTCCCACCATTAAGGAAAAACAAATGTCATTAATGTAATTTCCAAGTAAATCATTAATATAAGTA
>JAAAYG020037407.1:0-13766 GCA_009936455.2 Tomocerus minor
TAAGTAATCAGGTACTTCATAATCTATTAATTGATTTATGAGCACTCCATTGTGGACGAGGTCGAAGGCTTTGCGAAAATGCTTACAAATATGCCAAAATATATATATAAAATCATGCCAAAATAATTACAAGATCAAGTCTAAACAAAAAGTTAAAAGCAAATAACTCATCTCCTAAGAAAACTCCACTTTCGAAAAAAACTTTACCAACCAGAAAAGAATTCAGCGTGAAAACCAAAACAGAAACATCATCTCGGAAAGGAAAAATAAGACCGGCCAAACAACCTTTTCAGAAATCTAAAAAGGCGAAGGCTCAATTAATAACTGTTGCGAAGAAAAGGATAAAGCAGGCAGATGAAAATAATAATGAAACAACTAAGCCAGAAAAAAGTAAGGAAAAGAGAAAACCGAAAGAACAGAACAAAGACGAAGGAAAAGTTAAAAAAAGATCTAGAAATCGTCTCGACCCTAAACCATTTGTGACAGAATATTTGAAAGACCCTACTTTCTATTCACGAGAACCTATTCCACATATTTCAACGTTTGCAAATTCGAGGCTTTTGATTAGGGCAGTTCTTCTTGAAGACAATAAACTTCTTGAAGATTTCATTAGTGACAGCAAGTCTATTTGCTCATTTTTAATACAACGAAGTCTAAATGTAGAGCGAAACGCATTTAGTTATGCATTAGAACGAGGAAACATCAGAGCCATGGATTTACTTATGGATGACAGTAAAATCAATTCTCTGGGCCACTTTCCAAGTATCATTTTGAGTGAAGAAACAACAGGGTTCAATTCGACGTACATGTTTGGGCATGCTGTGCGTTCTGTAACAGTCGGAAGAGGTGGGAGAGAGGGAAACAATGCTTTACTGAAAGACAAGCACAGTTACTACGCTGGCCAATCTGCAGTGAAAATGCATTTCTTTAGCAAAGATGTGGTGGAAGCCTTATGTTACGGTCACCCAATTTCAATCTTTCAAGAAATTATTTCGAAATTGACTGGAGAAACTTGGGAAGGAATGAAAGAAATCCTCTTGGAAAACTTACAGGGAGCAATTCGTGCTGGACATAACCAATTAGCTGGCCAACTGGTGAAAGCTGCGGTGGAAAAAGAAGGTTATGGCTTTAATAAACTTCACCAAGAAGTATTGCTGAACACCACGGAGCCTTTAAGTCCTTTTAAGTCCGTTTCAGTTCTAAAGAAACCGCATAATAACCCAAGGTTTGCTTTTCCTCTTATTTTATTAGATATGTGCAAAATAATGTTTTTTTAAATGCTCATTTAATATTTCTAGGATCACGCCCCTTCATTGTGTCTGTATAAATCCCAACCCGGACTACTTAACAGAACTACTGAAATCAAATCCTGTCTACGATGTTGCTGACCAAGACAAATGGCTGCCCATTCATTATGCTTCTGTGTGCTCAGGGAAAGGCCCCTTGGAAGTCTTGCTATCCCGAGGTGTCTCCATTAATCAGTACACAAAAGAAGGAGAGTCCCCACTGCATTTTGCGGCAAGTCTTGGAAGAGTTGAAAACATTGAATTGCTCCTTGCTCACCAGGCCAAAAATCTTACGGCAGAGACACTATCCCAGTCCCTATTGGAAAGAAAAACAAAATCAGGCAATTCTCCTTTACACCTCGCTGTTCAAGAAGGGAAATTGGAAGCAGTCAAATGTCTGATACGTGGTGGAGCAAATTTGAATAGATTCACTCCGGCTCAATTCGGTAAATTGAATCCGTTGATGATAGCTGCCCAACGTGGGCATTTAGACATATTGATGTTTTTGATTGAAAACGATGCGAAAATTGAAGCCGTTGATAATCGTGGACGAACAGCATTAATGCATGCTGTCATCGATGGACAAGCTCATATTGTTTCCTATCTCTTACGTTTGGGAGCAAATCAGAAAATCATGGATAGTTCCTTGAATACATTAGTACACTATGCCGCCGCTTATGGATGGTACTTTAACCTCAAGTTGTTGCTGGAAGCAGGGTGTCCCCTTAACGAAGAAAATGCTTGGAAAATGACACCCCTTGTTATTGCATTTTCAAAAGGACATATGGGCATTGTGGAGTTCATTTTGGGAAAATGCGATGTAAATATTAACTCCATTATCAACGACAAAAATGGTAAGCTTACATTATTTCAAAGCGTTTAAAGTATTTAAATTGAGTAGCTGCAAGAGACAAAAAAAACGCCCGACACAATACTTTCTCTTCCCATGTGCTAATTCCTTTATGAACTTTCACCGACCTTTCACCTCAATTTTTCCCAACGGTCAAGTGATTTTATGGGGGTTACAGTTCGTGACTTGGTGTATGTGGAGGTTTGTGCAGTGAAAGAGAAACCATTTTCTAGCATGTATTTCCTGATGCTGTTTTGATGTGCCTAGTTGAATAAATTCAATTAGGTATATCAAATATATATATAATAAATTCATTTCTCATCTTTAGGTATGACATTGCTGTTGCAAACCTGTGATGGAAATCCTGGTGGAGAATACATTTCTAAGATTAAATTTTTAGTTGAACAACAAAATGCCGACGCTACAATTCCTGACTTCAATAAAAACAATGCGGTAGTTAATACTATTCTAACTGGACTTGAATTGCATTATTGCATGTTAATTCAAAAATTAGTTAATAAAAATATCTTCCTTCAAACAATGATTTTCCATTTCACAGTTACATTTCGTTGTGAGGAACGAGGCGAAGCAAATGTCAGATAAGCATGAAAACAGTGAGGTAAGTTGTAACAATGACCAATAAAGAAAAAATGTACATTTTGTATTAGTATACACCTGATATTTACTGTGGTTAATCACTTCAGTTGCAGAAATCAATTTTTGATGTTGCAAAGCTTCTTATCGACCGAGGTTGCGATCCTTTTGCTAAAAATACTGAAAATATTTCGCCGATATTCCTAGCTTTTAATAGAAAATGCTTCCTCCTGACAAATAAATTCTTAGATTGGGGATATTCAGTGTTGGAGGAAAAGGATTTTCAAGAAAATAACTTCCTTCACATTATTGCAACCGTTCTCGATAGCACTCAAGCTGTGCAGCTATATAAGAGGTGTTCAGAAGACTTAAAATATCTAGAGAAAATGAAAGAGATGGCCAATGCTTCCAACCAAGACGGTTATCCTCCGTTACTGTACCTTTTGCTTAGAACAGGGCATGTCACCGATGAACACCATAAGGCGAACATCTTTGAGTATCTGCTGTTTCTTATTAATACACTTGATGCAGACATTACTGCAGTAGATTCCAAAGAAAATTCAATTTTCCACGTGTTGATTGATGTTAAATACATGGAGGAAGCTCTAGCTTTGTTTCTGCCCCTTTATTCCAACTTGGAGGTAGAAAATTATGAAAAATTGACACCGTTGGCCCTGGCTATTTCAAAGAGTAAATACCATGAGGCTACTGTATTAATAAATGCAGGAGCCAATGTTAACATACAATTCGCCGATGGAAATTCTCTTTTAATGAAAATAGGAGCAAATGAAAGTTGTTCACTCAACTTCCTTCAACTCGTGTTAAAGAAGGGTGCTAACATCCACGATGTAAATAAACACAGCGGAAATAGGATCTTACACTACATAGTCCAAAAACCTAATCAGTATCTCGCAACTGAAACTGTTGAACAATTAATCGAAGCTGGTGTAGATGTGAATGCTACAAATAAAGATGGTCGAACTGCACTGCACTTAGTAGTGAACTCCAGAAGAGGGGAAATAGATTCAAGCTATGAAATCGAGAAACTTCTTATCAGAGCCGGTGCGAACTTAGGAATTCGGGATAATCGAGGAAGATTACCACTTCATATGGCTTTTGTAAAGATAGGCATTCATACAGATAAGTCCTTCATTGACCCAATCGAACTAGTGGCCTTTCTTGTTGGCGCTATGAAAGATTCCGTAAATAATTTCTCCGATGAAATTGTAAAGGGTGACAATTTTGGGGCGACACCTCTTCATTACGCAGCTTTTCGAGGGGCATCTATTTGTTGTTCTTATTTGACGATGCTGATGGATGGGCACAAAGATGATTTGGATAATAATGGAAATACCCCGTTTGGGTTAGCCGTTTTAAATGGCCATGAGGGATGTTCTTTGCAATTCAAACAACTAGGAGCTGATTTCAGTTTACTTCTATACCCACAACACAAAGCCAACACAGAAGGACGTTACACCAGTAACACCAACTCGGATTTTCAATGGAACTACATTAAATACCAGGAAGAAGAAAGAAAGAAACGTGTAACAGTTCCTAAGCATCCAATTATTGAAGAAGTCATTCGCAAAGACTGGCAAGGAATTCTTTATTTGATGCTTGAAACGCTGAACACTTCAGGAGTTGGATGCTCTTTAGCAATTGCATCTGCCATTAGGACTAAGAGGATGAAACTGACGGACAAATTGGTGGACCAAGCAATAGCAGCAGAATTGAAAACGAAAGACGGAAATTCTCTTTTGCACACACTAGGGGAATACGACGGCAGGGACGTCGCTTTGGTGCAGAAAATTGCAAAAGCATTGGTGCTCAAGGGATTGTCAACCGTAGAATTGAATGCAGATGGATGTACACCGTTGATATTGCCTGCCATTAATCACAATGATTTTCTTTGCCTAATTTTAACGGAATTAACTTCTAAAGAAGACCAAGCATTATTTAATATATTTGATAAATATGGACGAAATGCTGTCAATGCTCTGTTTTGGAATCTAGATGAGAAAACTGTAATAACGGAAAAATTGAAGACATGGGCTGAAAATCTGATGACATTGGGAGTAACTGCTAACACACGATGTGCTTTCCCCATTGAACTTCAACCATTTCCGTCGATAAGATTTCTACGACGCGAGTCTCAGTTGCAACATTTGAATTTTAACTACACACCACTGATCTTTGCAGTAATTGTTGGGAATCACGATGCTGTCAAATGGTTGGTGACCATGAAAGGCCAGAATTTCATTGATATCAATGGGACTGACCATGAAGGTAGAACAGCTTTAATGCATGCTGTGCGATTGGTAAGAGCTGTCGTAATTAAACTATTAATTAAACTTTTTTTTTTGAAAAATTACAAAATTAACCGTTTTACATGTAAAATATTTAGAATGATATAAAAATGATCAAGCTACTTTTGGATCCTTTTGCATACGACCATCAAAAAGATGTTAACCCTTGGCAAGAACAAGATTCATTACTTACGGAACAAAAGAGTTCAGAGGAAATAGAAAATAAGGTAGCTGCAAGTAATAAGCTTTCCTTTTCAATTCGAGATAAACAAGGGTGGACAGTTTCAGATTATCTTGTTGCTTCATTTCAAAACTTCTATTTTGCCAAGTCAAATATAATTTTAAATCTTTTGGGGTCCACCCTGCAATTGCAACAGAAAGCTGGGGATGGCTTATCTCCCCTTGAAAGAGCAATTAAACTGAACCGAGTCCGTTTAGTACAAGCTATAGAAGATAAATTGGGAATAGATGAGGACAGGCGTACAAAAATTGAGCCTTTTAAAGGTCTCTATCAATCAAAAAATCCCAAAACTGAAGAAGATTTTATGAAAGATTGTCAGGAAATGACCAAATTGATATTAGATGCAGAGAAAGCATCAAAAGCTTCTGAAAAAGATGTTTGCATCCCTGATCCAGTGCTTGTCTCAAGTGACACATCTAAAGAATACACAGTAATTATGGACGAAAAGGAAAACACGGCCTACAACTGCTCCTTAGTACACGTAGATCTTTCTTACGGAACGTATGGGCTACACAATTTCTACAAGATGCAAGTTGTAGAACAAGAACGGGGTTCCATCAAGTTGATTCTTTTATTTACCCGGTGGGGAAGAATGGGAGACTCAGGACAATACCAAAAGACTCCGTTTGCCGGCAAAGAAGAAGCTATTAAAGAGTTTAAGAAAGTTTTTCGGGCTAAAACTGGGAATTCTTGGGAAAACTTAAATGCATTCGTACCAGTAGATAAGAAATATCGTTTAGTGAATGAAGAGAGCCAACCTGTAAGTGCAGTTAAAATTGATTTCTCTCTATTCAAAATGACGGAACGACATCCCCCACCCGAAAATACAAATGATGATATTATAAAACTAATGACAGCATTTTACCGCCCTCATTCAGATGTAAAATATGATAGTTTTTTTGCAAGAGGTAGCCTGACACGGGAAACTTATCAACGAGGTGAAGAAATTTTGGGGAAAATTGCTGTGTTGGTTGAAAACAAAGCTACAAGTGGCAAAAATGCAAATGACCCTGAAATGGAAAATATAACTAAAGCTATTGAGATGCTTAGTGAAGAATATTATTCCCTGATTCCAGGAGATAACTTCTCCTCTGAGAAAATAAAAGCGATTACATCTGAAAGCGATATTCGCAGAAGACAAGAATGGATACATCGCTTGATTCACTTAAATCTAGCAAGCCAAATTATTTTAGCAGCCCAGTATAGATTAATCCATCACAAAACTAATCCTTTCGAATACATCTATAGATCCTTGAATTCTAGCTTACAAGTTCTCGAACCCAGTTGCGAAGACGCACAGTTGATCCTGGAATACATACACAACTCGGGAGAAAATTACAATGTCAAGAAAATTTTCAGTGTGGAAAGATTTGGGGAACCGGAAAAACTCAAGACTTGTGGAGTTGGAAATCCATGGCTATTGTGGCATGGCACTGACAATGTCAACCTTCTGTCCATTTTCCAATCTGGACTTCAAGTAGCTCCATTTGGTACACGGTTGAACGGAGACTTGTTCGGAAGGGTAAACCAATAATTTGATCATCCATGAGACATAACTTTATAGAACCTACTTTATTAAATAATTAATTGTTTTCTCTCTGGCAATTAGGGGATCTACTTTTCCGACAAGTTTTCAAAAAGTGCAAGGTACTGCAGGGGGCCCAACGAAAAATACGTCTTCATGTGCGAAGTAGCATTGGGCAATGTTCATCCTGTAAACTTTGAGTATTCTACAGGACTGGAAAAGAGAAAAGGTCCTCCCACTGGCTGTCACAGTCTCAAAACCAGTAATTCCTTATGGGAACCCGATCCTTCATCAACTATTATTTGGAATGGTAATTAATACAAAAATAAAAATGCGGTCTTTAAAACCTCGAATAGATATACGGCATTTTCATTGATAGTTTTAGTGGAGTACTACAAGAAATTATTATTTTATTTTCAGAGCGAACGGTTCCTCTTGGTCGTCCGTCAAAAAATCCTTTATTGTGGACAGACGATTGTAATAAGGGTGGATTGAACTTCAATGAATACATTATCTTCAATGAAAATCAAGTTGCTTTACGCTACCTTATTGAATTCGTGTAATTTGAAACAAAGAGATGTTTGTGTCATATAAAAGCAAATGTTAAACTTAAATCCAAATTGTAACATTTTAGTTGATTTCAGAGCAAAGGTAATGAATCATTTTATTGGTAGGTGCTTTTGTTGTAGTACTGCATTCACGTAATAACATCCACTGCAACTCTTTTTTTACAGAAATAAATCAGGTTGTCTGTGTGTGTAGAATTTGTAAAAAAGTTATCCTGTCATATCATTTTAATAAAATCATCTCTTTCTGTTAAAAACATTTTAACGCATCATATTACCGTACTAGACACATTTGTTTGTGTTATAGTTACAATTTGATGGTCAAATTCATGCGGATAATGCATGATACTGTGTTTTACCCTTTTCTCAATGATGCAATAAACGACACCGATGTCACGGGCTTTAATGTAAATTACATTCTGCTGTGATCCCGGACTTCTTCTTGGGTAACAAGCGTTACATTCTGCACTTAAAGTGTTATCCCGAATTTTTAATTTGAAGTTATATATAACTCCAAGATAAGGTCTAGGGTGAAGACTAAATGCATGCGGATGAAATAGTTGAGGTTGGTGAGCAGACAGATGAATTAGTGTAAGTAATAAAATAAGTAATAAAAAGTCTGTGTCTGGATATAAAACTCTATTTTTACGTTAAGCTGATCATTCCATCAGCTCCTGCTTCGTGTCCCCATTAAAATCACACTTTGTGTCAGAAAAATTAAAGATTCGTGATATTCCCTGTCAACAGTCAGTCAGGTTAAAAAAATTCAAGAGCAGTGAGCTCTAGCGCTGGGTATGCATGTCCTTTTCGTTTCCTATTGCAAGAGAGGACAAAGGTGAACTATCCGGATGAGCTTGTTAAACGGCTCCATTACACTGCGCTGACCAGTATATGTAGCCTATTAAGTAATACTATGTTCAATTAGATAGATTTGAGTGTTATCATTGTGCATGCGACAGGCTAGTGAATGTGTGATGTATGTTTGGCAATCTTTATGAGACTAATTATTACAAGAGCTTGTCAATTTATCGCTACGGATTGTCTTTAGAAGCCACTAAGGGCACGGAAGAACAGTTTTATCTCATTACTGTCATTACTCAAATTCTGTGTAGAGTGCCTACATGTTCTTGCGAGTAATTTTATGCTCATACAGGTACCTTTATAGAATAAAGACCTTTTCCCTCGACAGATTCTAAAGAACAATCTACTTGGCTGGACTCTGGATTAATCAGGAAATCCCATTGCTATATACAAAAGTTAATTATACAAATAATATATATACTCTCTAAATATTGCAGATAATGTATGCAGAGTTAGGTAAATGTAGAACATGTATAGATCCTTTATTTTATTCCACTCGTCATCACTGCATATCTTGTGGATGAGTAGCTGAGTTGATTTTATTGAAGTTGTACCTTGTACTCTCTGGGAGCAGATCATGAAATGCAGTCAAAACGCACATTAAGAGACAAAACAGAGAAGAGCATGCAGACTTCTGCTTGAAGTGACACGACAGAACGGTACAGAGTCCGACTTGTCCGACTAAATCATATTATTATGAAATTAAGATGCATGATTGCTGCTCGTGCTGTGTTTGGTTTGCCTGATTTACATTAGTTCAATTTACTTTCATATTCTTAACCTCCCATTAAATAGTTCAAGCCGTTCACTGGGCCACTGCATGATCATTTAATGACTCCCATGTGTGGCACCTCTCCTTCCAACCACTTCCACGCACGGCTGTTGTTTTTATGGGACCTTTATGCCTTCTTATCCTTACACTTCTTGAATTTCAATAAAAGCTTATCTCCTATCTCCAACGAGTGATAACTTGATAGATGACTATGAATGCTGTCTTGTAGTCTCCAACAAAGAAAAGAAAAATTAAGTGTTTTCAAGATAAGGTAAATAGTTGATTAAGATGGAGACGCGATATTATAACTTCTTCAGTGCACATTGCACAAACATATCCCTTTTCATTAGCATTCCTATATCCAGTTTTTCCCGACGACCTTTGCCACTTATTGTGCATGTGAGGCTGATTATTCTAATCAAACTTTTCTTGATAAAAAGCACCAAATGGTTCCTAATCCTAACTGCATTTGCTACTAGTATCTATATAGATTCCTTACTAATCTCTGTCTCGCTATCGTTTGCATCTTTCCCATTTCAAACGAAGATGACCTGAACGACCAAGCTCCTGGAATTCTAGGAACAGGAATAACTTTTATCTTAATTTCCGATATTCATTAGTTCTCCGGACTTTTCTAGTTGTCTGAATTAGTTACATGATGAGTACTGATGCTTACTGATTATATTCCCCTGGACTATACACTTAACAAATGGATACTTATATTTTATATTGCAGTGTATTGCACGCATGCAGGATATACGATACTATAGTAGGTATACATCTAGATCTACTTTCGATATAATAGTATCGCAAAAATATGCATCTGTTTGACGAGAACAGTATGTACCGTCCACATCCTTGTTCGACAGTTTGAATAGATAGAAACTAGTTATTTCTGAATTCAGCTGGATTGTTTGTTAAGAATAAAAGTTGATAGTCAAGCACGAGACCATTATCCACTTTATTTTTAACACTTTACGCTCAACGACATTGAAAGATACCTACCAACAGTTTGTTCATGCGTTTTTAATCGTCTTAACCGCATTCATCTAATCAGCCTCGAATTCATTGAGCTATTGTGCGTTTATGTATTAGAAATCTTTGCTAAACTAGTAACCTCATAATTATCGTCCCTCATAAATAATTGCTACTATAATACCTCTGTAGACTTGTGTGCCAATGTGCTATACTTAATATGTAATTTAGCATTTATAATGCGAAACCCTATGCCTATGTCCATTAGCTATGAAGCAGCCAGCTTTTTTGTATCTTAAGCATACACAGGAGATATTGCTCTGTATGAAACTAATTTTTCAATCTCTAGAAAAAGACAGTTCATTTCTACTGCCAATGCGGAATTGTATGGAGATGAACATCCATCCGCATATACAGAGTAATTATTAGGGTTACTAAACTTATAGTTTATTGTACTGATAATGAAATACTGTCCACGTATCGATATCATTGCACAACACAGCTCTGTAGCAAGCCTAAGCAGGATATGCACCAAGAGTGAGAGTTTTGATTCCCTTTGGATCGATGTCATAAATAAAGCATTTATGAACATATCTATTATGTACTTTCTAAATATGGCCTTCACGGAAGTATTCTGCAAGTTTAGTTTTATTTGATTCTGAGAATTTTTATTTAAGTTTGAATGAAAAGGTTATTGCTGTTTTACGTATTTACTCGCAATGCTGCAATACAATGTCGATATCCTACAAATTAGAAATTTTCTCCTTTCTTTGCTGTTAGTTGAATCACAATGTATAATATAAGTATGGATAAAATATGCACAAAAACCCTACATATTAACATTTCATATTCATATTCATATCCCGATAATTTTCATTTGCGGTCCCATAATTTTATTATGCAAGCAATTCATCTTTCACCTTGGCATCCTTAGTTAGTTTCTCCAAGATTATAACAGTTTGTGTTGAAACCATGCACTCAATTGACACCCACTGTTTACTGTTTATCTATTTGAAAAAACCATTTGTTTTATGTATAAAAATTAGAGAATAATGTAGTATTTACTTGATTTGTACAACTTAATTTGATTTGTACAACTACCCTTGCCTTTAACATCAAATATGAGAGGAATGAGAAAAACATTCATGCTGATTTCTGGATTATACATCGTATCTCATGCACTCTGGATATATTTTAACGCGGAATTTTCTATATTGAAAAAAAATAATTTTCTTCATATTCCTACAAAAATCAAAGGTAAAACGATATATTAATTCTATAATGTTGTATATCTAAGTCTTACATGCACTGCGCTCTACAAGCTCAATGTTTCCTCCGTCATAACATTTTTTCTGGTTAAAATTAGAATTAGCAGCAATAAACGAAGAGGCTACTTGCAAAATACCCGAACTAGATCCGTTTGATCCTATTGTACTAAAACATTACCGAAGAGTTTTACCCTTTGGCTGCCTTTCATCAAGAGTGTTCTTTGAAGCGAACTATCACTCTGAACCTCCGTCTATTGAGCCAATTAAAAAACTAGAAGAATGGGGAAACTGCTGCTATAAAAGGCTTGTCTACCAATCCGAATATCCTTATAGGTATGGATAAAAATTATAGAAATTATACTTTAATGAATGCTATTACGTAAAAGATTATTTAATTTGTTTTTGTAATTATATAATAACTCACTACGTATATAAACTTTTCTTTTTTACGCAGAAGAAACAGATCTGATCAGCCATGCATAGAATTATTTTCGGATACAAAAACAAATATCTCACCGCGTAATGAATATGTGCATATATTTTGCAAAAGGACTAACTCGACTGTGAAAAATAACGAAACTGTCCACGAAGAAATTTTGAACTTCATTCCAGCGAAACCAAGTCCAAAAACTCTCAACTCTAGTAAACCAAGAAGCGAGAGCCCTAACGTTTTGGTTATTGGTTTCGATCATCAATCTCGCCTGAATTTCTTAAGACAAATGCCCAAATCATATGCTTATGTAATGAAGGAACTTGGAGCAATAGAAATGCTGGGTTTTACTAAAATTGGAGATGCTACCTTTAACAACACCAATGCTTTCTTGATGGGCTTGAATTATTCCGAATTAAGAAATAGCTGCTGGAAAAGTGATCACAGCTTTTTTGACTCCTGTCCTTTTATATGGAAAGACTTTGCTGAAAATGGCTACTTGACATCTTATTCTGAGGATGGTAGAAATGTTTACAGCTATCGATTCAGAGGCTTTCGAAAACAACCGACTGATTATTACACGAATCCGTTTTTCACTTACCGTCCTAAAATCCCAACTATGATGACCGGGTAAAATATTACAAATTCTTAAAGCGAAATTGGTTTTTAACATTCATTAACAGAAAATTGATCATTTGTTTAGTAAATGCCATGGAAGGAAGTCTATTCTTCTATTTCTTCACGACTACATAAGAAAAGTGGCATGGACATTGAGGAGCAAGCCTTACTTTCATTTTGCATTTCAGGCTACAATACATCAGTACATTTCAATGAGCGCCCTTACAGACTTTTCCTTCGAAAAAACCTTATCTTTTCTTCAGTCAAAAAATTTGCTGAATTCAACAATTGTCATTCTAATAAGCGACCATGGATGGCGTTATGGAAGTCTACTGCACGAGTATCAAGGACGATTAGAAAACCGACTTCCTTTTGCCTACTTTATTTTTCCTACTTGGTTCAAAAAGAAATACTCAGATGCTATAGCCAATATGAAAAGAAATGCTAACAGATTGACGACACCGTATGATGTCTATGCAACAATGAAAGATTTGGCTAATTTAACAAAACTTTCATCGAAAAGTATTCTATCTGCGGAAAGGTCTGAAGAAGCATTTAATAATAGAGGGATCTCATTATTTCTTCCAGTGCCTCTCAATCGAACTTGTAAATCTGCTGGTATAGATCCTCATTGGTGCACCTGTGACTCTTATAGCCCATTATCTTCGTCAAATCCCGAAGCTAAGAAAGTTGGAAAATATGTTGTAATACAGATAAACACTTGGTTGAAAGGCTTTCCTCTCTGCAGTCAATTTGAATTGAAGAAAGTTGTCATTTTTGAAGTTAAAAGTGAAAATCAATTTACAGAAGTTGAAACTCGCATTACTACATTTAGAATTATAATTTCCGTCAAACCAGGCGATGGAGAGTTTGAAGCTACTGTATTTCGAGATGGGGAAGGAAAATTAACTATGTCAGCAGAAATTAGTAGAGTTAGTAGATATGCAGATCAGTCCTATTGCGTAACTACCTATTCCATTAAGAAATTTTGTTATTGTAAAATACAGAAGGCAAAGAAAGGGCGAAAGAAATTTTTAAACTCCACTATACTACGTATCTAAATACTTTTAACGATATGACTCACGATTTGAGTATTACTTAATTGTCAGGGGTAATTTCGAGATGAAAATTGTAAAGCCAGACAAAAAGTGGACAATGTAGACTTAATGTACTACTAGTGTTGAGCAAGGTTATTTATTCAGCGAAGTCTATTATATTTAATCACTGTAATTGCTGTTTATGTTTCTGGATCCTGGTATAGCATGACCGTTGAATTTCCTTTACATGATGCAGATATATTATTATCAACATCAGAAAGCAAAACGCCTTTTTTGACAGGTTTTAATTACTGAAATAAGATATGAGCAAGTGAGCAAGGCATTTATTTGATGTTATATATGAGTGTGTACTTAAGCTTTCAAGATTATTTACATCGACCCCTTCAAAAGTTGACGAAAGTGACAAAAATCGATGT
>JAAAYG020037418.1:0-11055 GCA_009936455.2 Tomocerus minor
CCTACCACATCCTCACAATAAATGTATCCTGCCCATATCGTAAAATAACTTACCAATAGCAAAGAATTCGTCATCCACCATCTTTTTCAAAAAAAAATCATCAATCCCTCTCTGGAGTACCTTCATATCCTACGAATTTTCAAAATGTTATACTTACAACTTTTTGATAGACTAGTCGACGGATGGTCAGTTGTGATCTGATCTTTATCTTGACGCAGTCAAAATGACATTACTAAGAAATGAGCATAAAACGTTTAACACCTGCATTTCAATTAGCAACAGCATTTTAGTGAAACCATACTCATCTGAATACAAATATGAAGGTAGGATTTAAATAATTGTTTATGTTAAAATTAAACAGTGTACATCTCAATGTCTTCGAAGACTTAGTCTGAGTTAAAGAAACACCATTAAAATCATGATGGAGAAGAGAAGTATATTTCGTTTGGTACTTTCAGTGTCGCAAGTGCATATTTATTATTGCAGGATGAAAACATGCAAGGAAAATAAGGTTTAAGACACTACCAGAGAAGCTAATTAGTATTTCGAGGGTTTGTTTGTAAATATTGAAGTATGAATATGTTGAGGTTGTGAGTTTAGTAGTTTAGTAGGTATGATGTCCGTCGGTATTTGTCTTTTGTATGCAGTCACATTCACATTCAGGAGTGAGAAGAGGACAAGCCAGGGCAGGAGCGTCAAAGAATCGAAATGAACTTTGGCTTGGCATGCTTTGCTTAGGTCCAGTCTATTAAAGAGCCTACGGGGCTACTAAATCCAAAAGAAGCAACACACTTATACATTAGTATAGGGCTACATGCTACAATTGCTAGAGGTCTAGTAAGAAGGTACATAATGCATGGCAGACACACAGTGAGGATTGTTGTAGCATGGTATAGAGAATGGTTAGTGCATTAGAGGAGGAGTGTATGAAGAAAGTTGGAGGATCTTCTAACGCAACGGTACATACAATACAGAATACGAAATTCATGTTGTTGCTTTTCTTTGGTTTGCTGGCTAAGGTCGCTGGTTTAATGCCGGCATGGTTGGTTTTTGGTATTCCTGTTGCTACTGAATCATCCCCACGTTCGATTCTTTACGAGCTGCCGAAGTGTGACTTTGCCACTCTCACGTCTCATCTTCAAACCCCGTCGAATACTGAGTAGATTCTCCTCTAAGTTACTTACTTAGCTAAAGTAGACGGAGTGGTGGAGGGAAGAAGGAGTTTGGCTATGCTATGGGCGGCTAAGTGAGCACGGAGTTGCACAGGACAGATGAGAGGAGACAAAAATAAAGAAACTGTAGGAGGTGGACATGGACAACGTTGCAAATGCTCGGGTGAAGCTAGGCATACAAATACAGGGCAAGACAAACAGATATGTCTTCAGGAGTGAGTAAGCAAAATAAAGCAAAGTAAAGTAGAGCTGGCTCTCTTCTGGCTCTGTCTTGGCTGGGCTGGCTGGGGCGGGAGGGAATCCGAGCCAAGTCTAACAATAAAAGTAAGTGGAGTAAACTTGAGTTGACTTGGCTAAAGATTTGAGTTGACTATAAAAAGGACTACGTGGGGAACCCAGTCATGTCCTCAAATCTAAACTCAAGCAAACCAAACCAACTCATGTCCACGTTCATGCCGAACATAAAAAGTTTACTTACTGCCAACTGCAAACTAAACGATGAACACTAGTCAACTAAAGGGAACAATAGAAAAAACATGATGATGTCCCGACGACACAGTCCTCCATCCATTCCACTCGCCAAACCAAACCTCCTCACAAAGTCCTCACAACTTTGTCTTTGTCTCTACTCTTTCATCTTTACGTTTCTACTTTTTACACAGACTTCACTTGGACTGGGACTCGCTCTGCTTCTTCAATTTCAGAGTCACGTTGATCTTGTTAAATACCTGTGGCTCAAATTAAAGGTAATTCTTCCACTCGACACAGAAAAAATTCACTCACTCAGCATTTCTCCATTCATTCCTTCTCCACATCTACACACAGACAAAAGTACATACATACCTTCTGATATTTCTATCTTATATAATATACTTACTATTACTTGTTCATAGATACATAGAACACAATTTACAGTCACTCAGTTCATCAAATTCAATGAACCGAACAGTACTGAACCATCAAATTCAAACTTTTTAAGGACACCATAAGAATCTTGGCATTTTTTACCTGGTTTCCTGTACAAAATTCGTCAAATCCTTTCTTAAATGCTTAATCAGTAATCAGCTTATTTGCAGTTCAATGATAAAACTTTACATCAACTTAAGTGGCCAACATATTTTGAAATGAAACATCTGCATTCCTATTCCTACTAAAAAATAAAACCATTGGCAAAGACCATACAGTAGTAAATGGGACTCTAAATCATCACAAAGATTTTTTAGCGTTTGACTATCTGCTTATAATTATTTCTCTACTTTATAATGAACCAATCCTATAGAAGAAAATAGGCATCCAAATTAACAAAAACATTGATTTGCTAGGTTTATATTTTGATATTACTGTACTTTCTGTAGTAGTCTGTGAATATCTGTAGCATTGTTTATCTAGTAAGAAAGTAATATTTATTTGTGTATCTGATGCATGTATGTAAAATATTTTTGAGATTTGGGTTTGAATGTATGAATGAGTTGACCTATGCGATGTGATGACAATAAAAACTGGGCAAGAGATTAGTGGCTCTAGGTATGTGTATAGAGAACAGGGCGTTTTTTGCAATATTGCGAATTGGGAGTGGAGTTGGAGTGGGTAGGCGAGAATCATAGTTGATTTGATAGTAAAAGAGGAGTCTTGGTTTGCTGGTTGCGTTGCGTGTAGCCTCGGACGGGCGTATGTGATCTGGTTGAGACATGGACAATTTGAAGGGTTTCCCATGCGCAAGGAGATTAGCCTGTGCCGTCACGGCCTGGCTTCCGGTAGCAACTCAACCAATCCGAATGTCTGGTTAAGTGAAGCGGGTTGCGTTTCAACTGAGGAGGATCCTCTGGCAACACTCCGACGTTTCTCTCCTCGCCCTTGTTTCCCTGCCTTGTGCATTGCATACTTATTGCCTCCCGTGCCGTTAGCTCACGTTAACGTACATGCTTACTGCTCCTCGTCTCTCTCGCACTCCTCGTCCTCTCCGTACACGTAACTCCTAGGCACTGGACTACCTTAGCACTCACCACATCTCTCACGACAGAACTTTCTTCCCTCCACACAACAACAACAGACTCTACACTAGTTAGTACACTTTACTACTTCCACTTGCACTCTATCTCTTGTCTACGAGTCGAGGGTCACGTTATTAGCCATCCACACACACACACACACAGCCTCTTTGCCTCTCTATATCCACAAACACAATAGGCAACTGCATCTTTTGTTTTACCTTTGACTCAAGTTTCCAAGCCGTCTGTGTGTGCCGTGTGTCCACTCCACATTTGAAATTGCCGACCACGACCACACAGCCACCACCACCAACCAACACCAACACCAACCGCTCATATCACATTCCCATTCCTGTCAGACACTGTTTTCCTTACTAATAATCGCCATCGGAGGTGGAGGTGACTTATTATTGCCAAGTCACCTTCTCTTAGCGACCCATCTCCTCAATTCTCCCTACACTCTCTGTGCTACAACAACAAATGCACGTTTTCAACTCTCCTTCCCCAAACTCCTCCACTTCTCCTTGGACACATTGACATTCCGCAGAGCTCTCCTCACCGAATTTTGTGGTGCATTCCTAAGTGGGCACATATATACTACGTCTCTCTTTCACTCTCATATGTATCTCGACTACTACTACTCCAGTTAACTTCAATCGACATCACTTCACTTTAGTCTACTAGTAAGTAGGAGTTGGATCACAACTCTCTTCCTCACATCACAAAACATCACATCCAAAACTCTTTTTCCTCCTGAGACTCTATACAGATACACACACACGGACAAAAAGAGAAAACAGACAAACAACAACATACAGTTCTCTCTTTTATTCCTGTCAAACACAATCATAAAGTTCTGTGCAATATTAGTATATGCAATACAATAATAATAACTACTAGTGCACATCCAACCCTCCCACCACCACTAAACTAACAAGACATAAATCACTTTCTTTCACCAAAAGTTACGTACAGCCCTAGTGTGGAATATCCAGGTCGGTAGAATCTCATTTCTTTCTTTATTTTCCTCTCAACGAATAATTATTATAGCAATCCTATGGTTAAAGTGATTAAGACAGTGAGAAAGTTTTAGAGAATTAACAAGAAAATAATGGTTTATTTTCATCCTAAAGTCATTGGCAATATTTCGTACTCCTGCTCCTGTAATTTACAATTATACAAATGCAGCCTTTTCAATTTTTCATATATATTCAAGGAAACTATAGAGAATTTTCCTAGTAGAAGTGAGTAGGTACCTGGACTATGACCAGAATGTGCTATAAGTAACAACGAGACGTATTTTATTAGCGTTTAGTATTGCAGCCAAGTAAAACTGCCATAAAAATTCTCATGGAATTCAGCTAATTGTTTTAAATTCCCATTTAAGGTCTACAGAAAGGCTTTGTTCTAAGCTCAATCTTGTAATTACGATTCCGGCCTGACTTTAGTACTCTGTCTCTCTTATGCTCTCTCTCTCCGCTTCTCTATTGCACAGTTTGTATTCTGCCACCAATAGGCTTTTCCCTTCCTTTGTCTCCTGTGCCTAAGACAAAGGAAAACGGTGAGCAGAACAAAGGGAAGGTTAATTTTCTTCGTTTTCTCCTCGGAGAGCGAGGCAATTCTATTTAGTAGGAAGGAATTCCAATGGAATACAACAGCAATAGTATTTAATTTGTAGGAATTTTCTCAGTCTCTTCATCTGAATCAAATCAAACTGCACTAAACTGTCTCGTTCATCACAGAGTAACGTAGAGTAATCGTGGAAAAGTGCTGTGATTAACTGGAGCAGTGATGCGATTAAACTTTTGACCAATTTACAACGGACAGAACAAGTCAGAACACAGCAGAGCTAATTGAACCATACTGACGCAATAACATCCTCTATATCTCGACAATTTTCTTCGTCTAGACTCTAGAGGGTCGCTTTTCTGTTTTCAACAACTGCCAACTACTGAATAGCATAGAAAATAGGTTTTATATGTAAATAACATTCAGATATTCTATGAAAAAGGCTCTAGTAGACATTTATATGCTTTTCAATCATTTCACTATAGTGTGTGTATATTGTTATTGAGGATATTCCAAAATGGAAAAGAGGACAGGGAAGATAGTAGAATGTTACCCCATAGCTCTGACAATATTATAAACGGTTCAATTATTTTTAAACAGAAAAGTTACAGTTGAACTGCTATACAAATCGTAATGTAAACCAGACAGAGGGACAGACAGGCCAAGGAAGATCCTTTAAGTAAAACTGTCTGAAACAGTTGTGCAAGGATGTAAGAAAATGGAATAATTTCATATTTTGATTTGACTTTTCTCAACTGAACTCACTGACTTTGGAACTGAACTGAACTCTGAAACTTTCTCTCTGTTTTTCTCCAATTTACTATGTATTATTGCAAATTGAATCTTAGCTTTTCCTTCTTGTACAACAAACACGATGTCTTGAACTAAAATTTACACGAAAAATGATTGCACACCCGTTAGGCGTAAGACTGGCGGGGCCATGGGGCGGTGTGCCTGGTTTGGGCGCAATGCTTCCATATGGGGCCGTATCCGCAATGGACTATGCAGTTGCTGCTGGTTCCTTTCACCCGAGACAGTCTCCTGTCAATCCAGCTTTCACTCATTCCTGGTACGTTCTTTTCTATCTACAATCTCATCTACCACGTAAACTAGCTTTTCTCGAAAAAATCAATTCTAAAACTACACAAATAAATAATTGCTAACAAATTCAATGTAATACTTTACGGTTACAATTTTAAAAATTACGTGGAGGTATAAAATAGGTTTACTAAAATAATGGATCGCCTGAAGAAACAACAGATATTTGTTTTGGTTGTGATAGTACTGGCCATCATGATGGATTTTTAATGTAAAAAATGAATGGAGTGCTTTTTCATAACTTAAAGTGGTAGTAGTGCAGATAATGTGAATATGGCACTGGTAGTGTTTCTTTCGACTACGATCTTGGTTCTACTTCGATAAAATGCAAAGATGTACACAACGTGTGAAGGATATGCCTAGAGAGGTGTTGTAGGTAAGTATGTAGATAAGTTCGAATAATCTGTTTAATTAAATGTGACTCCTTTTAATGGATGCAAAATTTTTGTCCTTCAAGGACTAGCTTAACTCTTCCTTCTATCCGTCTATACCAACGATGCTCAAAAATACATTTGATAATGTGTGCGAAAAACGGTTTGTTGACGTATGACGGTTTTCTGCTCCAACTTTATCCACCACGAATAACATATGCCATTCTCATGCACAATTAATACAAAAGTGTGTGCTCTATTCAACATCGTCAATCGTTTAGGAATGCTTTGAAAAAATGTCCTGTCTGTTCATATTTTTGAATATTATTAAATTTTTCCTTTGGATTTTGGTGTTTGTTGATAGTGCGTTCTCCATGAAAGAGCTAGCATTGGAGAGTGAGAGACACACCTACAGACCTACTACTACACCTACACTAAATTGAATAGATGGGCTGTAGATTGTCAGCGACTGCCTTCTGCCTACATTATTTTCATCTCACTTACCTCCACTCTCATCGTCAACTTGCCCCTTTGTTATGTTTAGTTTTGTTGATATAGTCTTGCAGGCAAAGTGTGTTCAGGTGATTCGTCTTGGCTAAGACAATTTATGCCTCCTTTATCCCTCCAGCGCACTTTTCTCTTTCCGTTATGATAATTTACCAATTAAAAACGTCTTCCTAGCTAGTGGCATTGCTCAAGAAAGACTCTTCCTCCTATTTTCCACCCCCACCCACTGTATATAAGCCATGCAGAATTATGGAGATATCATATCAGTAAAATATGTTTCCTATGCACTTGCCTACACAAATATTCCCGAAATTAAAAAGTGCTTCTCAATATTGCTACTCATTTATCATCTCTCATTTCTAAAATCAATTCCTACAGTTGTCTCATAAATCTTTTACTATTGCCATTTACAGTATTTCCATTAAGTGAATTCGCGAAAGTGCAATAATGCCAATAATTGTAAAAACACATTTTACATCGACTAAATTAAATAAATAATGAAAAAATATATTAAATTAGCATTTGCTTCTGCAGATTACTTTGGATCAATTGACTAAATAGCTACGTACATATGGAAGATATATGCGATTCAAGAACAAAAAGTGTAATACTACTAAAGTAGTATTGCAATTGATAATATTAGCACAGCAAGGAAAAAAGTGTGCTAAATGTGAAACCCAGATTTCTATTTTCTATTTGTAGGGAATGGTCCACGGTAAAGGACAGATAGATAAGTTGGGAGTGGACTGTATATACTTTAAGGATGGATATATTCATTAGCGAACTTATGTAACGTAATGTAGAAACAAGGCCAGGAGTAATAGCGAAATGTTAGCTGGGAATAAAACGAGTAACTGTGTTGGGTGTGGGTATTCTGTATCTGAAGTTCACTCTGTCCATCGAGAACTATCGGGGAGGACGAGATAATTTTGTTTTCACTTGGCGAGACCCAAGAGATTCGGCTATTATCCCTCCAATTTGCTCAATTGTGCCAGTATTGGTAGCAAGATCGTCTCTTTTTCCATATCATCATCACAAAACTCACTCAACAGCTCAGTGCCAGCTTGTATATTGGATGTTGTAGAGATGCGAGATAGCTGATTCTCAGAATGTTATCAACGGAGGAACTATCCCATGACTGTACACAATAGTGTTACATAAGTAGTAAAAACTATTCTAGTTCGTCGACGCATATCGGACTGAAATTTCCTGCTCTCACTCCCATTCTCTAACTTAACAAACCAGAAAGGATGCCGATTGTTTCCTTTACATTTTCACTTCTTCTCTCCTTTTGTCTTTCATTTACACTTATTTTCCGTCAAATAATAGCATTTCAAGTACAAGCGCTTTTGTAAGCTACCTTAGGGACATGGGCCATACCATTAGTAAACCAGTGGAAAGAAATTGAATAGTTACATACAACTGGAGCTCAGTACCGGAAACTAGAAACTACAATATAAAGCGGGGGATCAATTTACGTTTCCTACTTGCTTCTATATATTTAAAATCTTCACTGCATATACAATCAATACATATATACTTTTGGCTAGACACAAATTTCTCTAAAGTGAAAGCTTGCTCTTTGTAAATACATACGTAATAATAGCTATTATCATGTACATTGTGTATAGATGATAGAAAACAGAATAGTTCACACATGGTCGTTTGTATATTGAAAGCGTATTGTTGGATAATTCTGTCCATTAAGATACATTAGAGAGTAGCAAGCTGTAAAGGGCAGGGAGGGGGTAATGTCATCCTGACCATCATTTGGACATTATGTTGGCATTGAATTGACAATTGACGTTCAGAAGAATGAATGGTACGCTATGCTATGTTCTGTCTGGTAACGTAAGAAGACTTTGAGAATTGATCCGGCCGCCCAAAGTGATGTGGACGTTATTAATGTAGATATTATGTAAATGAGGGTGGGCCACGAATCCCATTACGACTAAAAAGAGGTCTGAGACGAGGTCAGTGTGGAATTCGACACCGAATCGGCTTTTTAAAATTGATGATCACGCCTCGACAAGATCACTTGGGACTTACATGCATTGCACTCTCGGACTGGAATCGAAACAGAACAGAGGACCAAAGGAGAAGCCGAGATGAAAGGAAAACTAACTGTAGTCAACTGAACTCCACATGACCATATAGTCCCAATGAATATATCTACATAGACCTCTTCTGTCCTCTACTGTTGTAGGGTGTGATAAGAATCCGTCATCGACTCCATCCAACTCAACACTCTCTCAAATACAAATGCTTACAAATGATACAAAGTAAAGTCCAATAATCCAAGACATACCATCATCATCCCTCTCTTCCTCAATCCAACAAATACATTTGTCTCTTTCCTTGTTCAATTCCTCATTTATTTATTAGGCAGAGATAGACAAGGCTATTCGGTGAAACCACATGTTAGAAAAAGTTAACAAAGCCCCTAACCTACATAATTATAAAGGCCCTTATTTTACAAATAGCACTATGAGAATATGCTGTGTTAAATATAAAAATAAGAAATGTTAAATGCCAAGCTATTTTAGAGCTATTTGGCTTTAAACTAACAAGCTCAAAGTAGACAACTAAATTCCATACTATTTATATAGGAAACTTTTCTGAGTTTATATGTATAGCTAGTATTTGTATTTTAAGTTATTAATGTGCAGAGTAGGAAAGAATTTCACTAGAAAATGCAATTACAAATACATTTGAGACAATCATTAACATTCAGATCGCTTTCTGCCTTCGTTACGTTTTCAAAGAGAAAATCTACAGTGTTGTGCTCCTTAAAACTATGCTGAGACTTTGTGCAGCCATTTCTTAGTATAGTATATAATCTACATAGTTAATACAGAATGCAGTATGTATTGTATTGATGTAGCAATAGTGCTAAATCGCCTTACTCCAGTTATCAGGTTACTTTATAGGGAGGAAAGTAAAAGTAGTATGTTTAAATTCGTCGGAAAAGAAAAGGGCGTGAGTTTATTTGTGCTTATAAAGAAAGCGCTATGTAATATAAGATTAGAATTGCATAGGATTGCATTCCAATACATGTATAAATGCATCATATCCTTTGAGGATGGAAAAGAAATTCGATCACGTCCTCTGAACATTGGAGGTTGGCTGGTGAAAGTTTAATTTCCCTCTTGGTGTGACTAGAGCTTAAAATGTAACTCTAAAATAAAGTCACAAAGCAGTCTACACTAAAGGCGTATTGCGGTGTAATGTAAGCCGTCAGTAATGTCGCAATTCCTACAAAGTAAATAAATAGCAGTAGTGACCGAAGATCTCTACTGCGGACTCTCTCTCTCTCTCTGTTTCTCTCTCTGTCTCTATCTTTGTATGTGATACTTTTAACGAAAAAATGCAATGAATATATGTAGGAGAGTGGTAGAGAAGGTAGAGTTCGGAATAATGTCGGGAAGTGTAAGTAAATGTGAGAGTGTGAATTAAGTTAAAGTTTTTCTAGTGTAGAATGAAATGCATTTAGTAGAGTGGACTGTTTCTGTGCGAGAGTTCAAAGTGGCGGCCGAGGCGGCAAAAATAAGTGTCAAAGAGAAGTGGAAGTGGGATGGGAGGAAACTGGACTAAAAGAGTCGGCTAAAAAGGAAAGAGTCGTGTGAGTGGAGTAGCAAGTGAAGCTGAGTGTGATGTGATGTGAGAGAAAGAAATCTCTGGAGGTATTTTATTTATGTGAGAGGCAGTAGCAGTTTGAGTGGACATTTCATTTTCGGACCTGTCTAATCATCGGCTCCATCCCATACTTTTTCACTTTTATCGTTCCTCAGAGATTGCTCACATTGTTTTGTTCCTTTGAATGGCTGGAGATCCCGGAGGACTTGTTGCCTTTCACTTAACACCCTGGGCCAAGACACTGATCAGCATCAGACTCCCACCTCCTCCTCCCTGATTTACGAGACACTAATAACTATGGACACGTCTTGCCAATGGCCCATTCTCGCCTATTCCATTACTTTTACTCCAGTGCCAAACCATAGCAGGCCACAGCCACCAACTATTATCCCTCTCCTCTTATGCATTATTATTTCACTACTCGCACCACTCGCACATCTACACTACACTCTCAACATTCATTGCCTACTCTCTCTCTCTCTCTTTCTCTCTCTCTCTGCCTGACCCTATCTACATTAGGAATCTATATATATATACGCCGCTCTTCTATTATTATCCGATGACATTCTGTCTCACTCTTCTCCTACACATTTTCACTTCCTCCACATCATTTCACTCATTCTCCATTATTATGGGATGTATCTTTTCTATTGTAATGCATCTCGATCCAATTCTAAAACACAATTGCATTTAACAGCATTCTAGGAGAATCTC
>JAAAYG020037429.1:0-13754 GCA_009936455.2 Tomocerus minor
AACCATAACCTATCCTCTGTATGTCCCTATAGCTATACAAACCCCATTATCTAGTGGGAACTACTATTGACAGTAGTATATAAACAAGAGATTAATATGGATGTACCTCATTATTGTACTTTTCTATCATACATACACACACAAATATAATTTATGTGCATATTAAATTCCGTCTCTCCATGCTACCCTTCTCATAAAATCATTTACCGCACATACATGCACATATATTGCTTTTTCTTCAATTCTCTATTTTTCATGTCTCCCATTACCTTATAGAATTACCATTTGCATTTGTCGCAAAAAATAATGTAGCTAGCTACCATTACTCTTCAGAAACCAAAATTTCATCTTTCTATCCATTATGAATTTATTCTCTGATACAGGATTTACCTGTAAAACCCACTCATAGCATTGAAATTCCATTGAATAATCGAAATTACTTACGAAACTATACCATAAATCGGATTTATACTACCAAAGTGTTAAGACATTCTCACATGAAAATCTGTTATATGTATTTATGCACATTTACGTCACTAGAACATCCTCCAGTTACAGCAATACAAGATTTGCATTGGTTTACACAAATGTCCATAGATAAAATCAAGTGAATGAATAATTCACAAAGAGAGCAATAGACAAACAAAAAAATTCCAGATGTTGCAAATGTGTTATCGCGCTCATCTGGACACCCGTTTTACTGGATAATAGAAAAAGGCTTGCACTACTACGTGTAAATATATCATCCAGTATCATCATCGTTTACAGTTTATGTAAAAAAGAGTCTGAATAGTTAGTGGAATGATGAAGTAGTGTTATGATGTGGGTAGGAAAAACTACAATCAACATAGCTAATAAAAGAAAGAGTTGATAGTAAAAATAGTAGTAGATTGTGTTTTGTTGTTCTGGTCGCGTGGATTAGTGTGTGTGGCCATTTTTTGCTTTGAATTCAGCGAGCAGAATTTCATTTGTTTTAGCGTGCCATTGAGGTACTTAATTGCAGGTTGTGTCTACGATACTACGACTGATACGATAGCATCATCAAAAAGTTTAATGGTTAAAACATTTTCTTCTCATGATATAAGTATTATATCAGCCAAGAAGAAAAGATTTTAGGCTAGTATACACCGTCGGCACGCTTGGATATGAATTGCATCGTCATATCATGCTAAAGTTGAACAAGAACATAAAAATGGCTAGCCAATTCCAATGCACTAGCTGCCTATGTATTTAATTTTTATATCTATATGTAGTAAGCTGATAGGGTGCCTATAATAGAGCTGTCCGCTTTAGCATATCAAAGTAAACTATAAAGTGTAGTAGGGCAGAAAGTAACAATTTATTACATCTGATAATTGATAAGTGTGTATTTATAGGATGTGTGGTCTCTATTAGCTAGCTAAACAATAATTTTTACAAGACAGACTAACGAAAAGAAAGAAGGCTATATATAATAATAATAGGGTAAACACAAGAATATATCAAATAGGCAGTAGGTATAGAATGTTGCGTGAGTCAAGGAAAAGTGAGGCACTCAGTCAGTTAGTCCTCAGTTGAATGTTGAATCCAATCCCAGTGACTAGTCTAACATTTCGAATCAGATATATAATTCATACACGATCACATCCCATCAGAAAACGAGCAAAACAAAACTGAATGAATGAAAATCACGTCTCTCTGTCTCTCTGTTTACTCAGTTAACAGTTCAGTCACACTATAATTCGACTAATATGCAAAATGCCCTATCTTCCCATTCCCAATGTCAACTTTTCCAGTTTCCTTCATTATTTTAGCTAAAGTGAGAGTGTTTATAGGATATTATATGTTTATTTATAGTTATACAGAAATATTAGAGAGTTAGACTGTTAAATGCGTGCTAAGTGAACAAAAGAGTCGATTCTAACTTTAAATAGTCATTCATGAAGTTCTAATGCCTTTAAATTCTCTAGAATCCTCTACTACTAAGGTGTAAGTATGTATGTATTTGGATTTAGGGAAGTTCACAGCCAAAATTACACAGGAACAGAGACACACGACCAAAACACGACATAAAACTAATGAGAAAACTACACAACTTTAGCCCAGGCCACTTCTCCACTACAGACAGAACAGAGAAGACAGACACAACACAAATGCAATGCAATCAAAACCACTTCCTGCGTGTCTCTCTCTCTCTACTTCTAAGTTTAATGACATAACTTCAGACTTCCACACTGACTTCACTTCACTCAATTCAATGAGCTAAGTAAACAGAACGGAAAGCCAACTCAATCCAATTCAACCTTCAGACTTTCTCATACTATATACTAATGTGCTAAAGAGCATCCTTACACTTCTTCCCAATCCATTTACAATTTACACTGGAATCAATTATTAAATCACTGAGCTCTTAATGTATTTCTTTAATCTCTTCCAAACAACATAGCTATATACGTAAAGGATTCCTAGAAATACAGGATCAAAATATTTACCTCAGGCTAATCTATAGTTAATAGTCAATTCTACTGAAATGCAGACGTAAGTATTATGCAGACAAATTCCTAATTAATATTTCATTCAACTATGTACACAGTTCACTACTAAAGAGTTAACTTTCATCTATTATTATATAGGAAGCTATATAGACGCAATAGAAATGCAATAATAACACCTGCCTCTATTTTACCACACACACAGGATTTATAATTGAAGGTTTACTTTCATGCAGCTCATGCTATGCCATGCCCTACTTACATAAGATAATTATATATAGAATCCCTTACACAACAACTCCTCTATTCTCTACTTATATACATAAACTGTTAACTAGGGAGTTAAAACATCAGTTTCCACGTAATTGCAATATAAAGAGAGGGAAATCATGGAAAATCAGCTGATTTTATTACTTGCATCAACTGCGCCTTCTTTTCCTAGTCTATATAGACACCTATAGACTCAACGCAAGTGAACTTAATCCCTATGTAATAAATTGTGTGTGAATAGCTTTTCCTAGCCCTCATGAATTACGCTTTGCACTAGATATAAGTTTATCTTTACTTAAAAGGACTACCTTTCTCAACAGAGGAGAATACCAAATGTTTTGAGGGAGATATCCTACACGTACAATATATATATATATATATATGTATATATCAGGTAATTTCATGTATATCTCTATAAAGACTAAAGCTGAAAAGTCATCGAGGCTGAATAAAGTCAAGTCAGAGCTGAAACGAAGTTCAAGAGCAGGAAACTCCTTCTATTTCAATACCTGAAGGTACATCGCCTCGTCTCCGACTTGTCTAGTCTCCTCTTTATATCCAGACTATTATTTTTCTTTATTGTGACTATATTGCCAATAACACAAACAGCCTTTTCGGCTGTAGCACTTGACACACTTTACCTGCCGCCCTATTATGTAATGGTAAACACAGAACCCCAAGTACTACACTCAAAAGTACAAACCAGTCTGTGTGCTATATTTCTTTGTACTTTACAGTTTTATACTAAACGAAGCAGTTGCTCTTCCGAAATAATCATTTCAAATATACACAGCATAGAAGATAGAAGAACCCTTAGCCCAGTGCTTTGAAACCCGAAACAGCTTATTTACTATTCCCATCCTAAATATATACCTATAACAATATCATAAAAAGAGATCTCACTTCCTTCTTCACACTAACACAATTAGTAACCCTCTATTTTTACTGCACACCAGATGACTGAGTCCTCCAACAGAAACAACAGAAACATAACCAGAGGATATCCTTAAGATACTAAACCACATAATATGAACTTAAATTCTTTTCACTTCAATGATAATAACATTACTAGACTCCACCACACTCAATGAAAACCTTTCTCATTGATACTCAAGACTTGAAATAAAAATTGCCCTTATAATTATATTTTCAATATCTCCTGAGATGAAGAACCGAAATATTTTATTGCCCTCTTAATCTTATAACTGCTTTTAACACAGCATTGAGGATTATTTCACTGTTATTAATCTGGATAGGGAATGTACTAGCTCAAATAAATTATTGCACCACAGATGAACAAAGGATGAAAACACTTTTTTTTGCATCTGATCCATCATACTATAATTACTTAAAACTTTGTTTACAAGTAAGCTGCATCAGATTTCCATGATTCCCGACACAAACTATGTTTTCGTGTAAAAGTGCAAACTTCTGGAAGCATGCCTTATAGTATTTGAAATTAAAATAAAACGTATGTTGCATCGCATATATGTATTGATCCGGGTAAGCTCCGATAAGTGCTAGAAACATGGGTCTGAATTCAAAAGGAAATCCATGCAAGCAACATGTTTTCTTCTAGTTGAATGGTTGGTGTTCGAGTGAATTGCTGGGCTTTGATCTATCTTTCCATTTATAGGACAAAATGTTCTTATAGTATGTGGCCCCGCTATTCAATGTTTCTATACAGAAAATTCAATCTCAATAGTATTATGGCAAAAGTTGGATTTCCCCGAAAAGGGATTCTATACAAAGGGCATGGCCATATATATTGTAGTAGTCTATGAATATTAGAGCATGGTACAAAAGGGTACCTACTTATTGAAAATAAATCTGCAGCACAATTCCTGAAGAGATTTCTACTATTATTTCTTCACAAAAACATTAATCCTTAGAAAAACAGTAAGTACCTACATCTATATTTATAGATGAAAACTGGAGACTGTTGTGTAAAAACACGAAATAGAAGTGAATCCGTAGAAAAATAATCTTCCCATTCATATATACTTCATTCATTGAAGTCATCGATCCTTGCCAATTGTCAATAATAACAATAGAGACAGAGTGTTTCTAATTCTGTGGTTGTTTTTCTGCGTATTAGTTGCAATGTAGTTAATGAAAACTTCTCTGCATAATTCATTTGATTTAGATTGCCTAATGTGTATCAATAGATAATAAAGTGCACAATGTCAATTTTTTTACGCTGCACTTGGTTCTTGTACAAATAAATAAGTTGGCAGAACGTAACTTGTCATAGTTAAACAACTTTTACATGTGCATTTACGTTTATTAGCTTATGTAAATAGGTGACTATGTCTACATCAGTAGAAACACATTTATTAATGATATAAGTTTTTGCATATGTAGCTAAACAGATACATGACAACATAGCTGACTCACCTACAAACTTGTCGATATACATGCACTAACATTGTCCACATTAAACTTTAATAGAGCAAGTCAAGTACGAGTATAAACAACTCTGTCCAATTATTCCTCCTGTGAAGTCAACTCACTGAAGCCAAACGAACCTTTAAGCATTACTTTATAATAGTCAGCTACATCAACTCACATGGCTAACAAGACATTCTACTTTCCATTTACATTTTTCAGCTCTAACTAACAGTAAACATGGGATAGTACATCTGGCCACGTTTATTTAGTCACATCAATTTACATTATTGATTACACTTAGAGCTATAGCCTATATTTATTTTTCTAGATTACATAATGCCTCTCTTATTACAACCAAATCACACAATGTCCATCCTTTCTCTCAATATTTATCAAACAACCATTATTTCATGTTCCAATTATTACATTCAATAATTTTATTTACTATTTAGTCTAATAAACTTCCTTTTATCATTCACAATGCACCTTAAGTAGCTTTTTACTAAACAAGATCATAATATATAAATACTGACTCTCGCTATATATAATGTGATCTATTATCACAGACAAGATATCTAACTCAATGTCAGTTTCCTTGAAAAACAAATTCACGTGCCAAGTTAACCTACTACATAAATGCAAGGCATTATATAGAAACCAAACGAGCTTGCTCGCTAACAAATCACACCCACCTTTTCCTTTAGCTCAGATAAAAATTGCATTCTTTTAAATTGAATGTAGACACTGTACCTGGGGCTTTCTCTCAGCCTTCTACAAATTGTTTCTACAGAGTCCACCACAAAACAACACATCTACATCCTTGAGAAAGTGCACATTATAGTAAGACAATTAAATTAGTCTGTAAATAAAATAGTACAGTGAGGAGCCATTATGTATTCCTCAAGTTGTTACGCTTTCCAAACACAAAACCAACAATTGTTGCAGGTAAACTAAATAAATATTGGAAAATAAAATTCCTTTATTCTACATCCTATGTATATAGAAAATAGGAATATAATATAAATCCTTGTAGTAACTTTGTAACACACGCACGCTACAGTAGGCACAACTACGCCATCCATATACACTAGTCACTCTAAAAGCAACCACAGTTGGCATTCAATAAATTCAGCCGTAGGAAAACCACCTTTTTCGAGCCTGATAAATTCATCCCTTTTTGCTAAATTCTTTTGGAAAGAACTTTGATTTCTACCTGAATATTTTCTACATTAAAAATTATGGCAAAAATTATGGAAATCTCTGTAATATTTAAAGAAAACTAGAATTATTGGAAGAGGATGCTTTTTGAGCAGAGAGTAACGT
Source organism: Tomocerus minor (assembly GCA_009936455.2). NCBI lineage: Eukaryota > Metazoa > Arthropoda > Collembola > Entomobryomorpha > Tomoceridae > Tomocerus > Tomocerus minor. The sequence goes on from JAAAYG020037429.1 coordinate 6,456, forward strand.
ACTATTTACTTGTCCCAACAGAAAGCAGCAGTAAGCTCTGAACTAGCTAGCACAGGGCTCTCTCTGCCTCTTCTCTCATCTCATTCAATTCTACAGAGCTACACCAACCAGCAGAGCCTACTACACAACTCACATACTCCAACTCAGCCTATCAACAACCAACCGTATACGTAATGGCTAACACAACACACAAGTCTCCATTTTATAATCCTCCAGATTCAACTCTGCTTCTAGCCCTACTGTACAACAGTACAACTGCACTATTTCTCTTTTAAAATCTCTGCACAATAAAAATAATATTAACATTATTTTTCAAATCCATAAAATCTCAGGCTTCTACTTTATTAACAAATTAACTAATTAAGTCAACGCTACAACAGACCTCTAATTTCTGTTTCAACAAACTAAAAATATTGACTTGAAAAAAAACATGTGGACAAATTATAGCACATTAATTCAAAACATTTAAATTGTAAATATGTACATATAGTATGACTACGCTACAAGTGCAATGAATGATTTAAACTGAATAAAAATGTCAATTAAGTCAACCAGACATAAATCTATTGTCAGAATCCCAACAGAAAATTTGTAGTGATGAATGGGATTGTATTGTCTGTCACTACATAGACAATTAAAGTGGCATAATATTCGTATGAATAGTTTATTTGAGTTAGGTACATATATACATTTGTATTTATACCTTAGCTACTACTGCTACCTATATAGCATTACAGAAAATTTATAGTAAAATAAATTGCATTGCTTATAAAGTCAATGCAAAAGTTTAATATGCGTGCATAGAGCAAATAAAAACATTAAGTCTAAATGCATGAATATTGTATATATATATATATATATATATAGAATAGTAGTAACATGTCATTTACGTCGAGTTTTGTGAGCTGAGGTATATTTTTATTTTGGGTAGTCAGAAGAGGCGTCATATTGGGATGGGAGAGAAATATGGGATTGAAAAAGTCATTAAAGAGCCAAGCATAACATAACGTAAGGAATTGACCGCTTTATGTTCAGATCCCATGAGATAATCCCTTGCCTCACTCACTGAAACTACAGAATCACATCACATCACATGTTTAACCATTCATCATTATAAATGCTCTTTCCACTTTCCTTCTCCATCCATTCTCTTTCTATTTGTATTCTTTCCATTTTGATTCATTTCTTGCTCTTCGTCTATATGTCCTGTCTTTTTATGATTTCAAAACAGTTGTGAGGAAAAGGGAGATAATAGCTCAAGACAACCAAAGAAGAATTCCCTATAATATCCTATCTCACCCAAATATCTTGTATAACGAAAGAAAACATGGAAAAGTGCAAATAATATGTACATACATAATAGAGCTGGAAGATAACAGGGGAAGTTAAAAGAATTCAGTGAAACGAAAGGCACTTGCAATCAGAATCAGAGTCTGCAGCAGAAACATGTGTACTATTTATACTAATATATAGTCAAGTGCACCAACCACACCAAACCACTGCAAACAATTCTGCTGGAAAAGAAGGAAATGGAAGTTAAAGTCAAGTCAAAACCACTATCAAAAAAGCAATGCCATGCCATTCTATCACACTACTACTCTATACTTATATCTCCCAACATATCACATCCTATAAAATCATAATTCTTATATAATCTAATGCATTGCCTTTCCGACTGTGCCACTTACTTAGTTTACGGCCTACTCTTCTCTTTCTGCCATGTGCTCTGACTTCTTAATCGACAACCAACTTCTTCCTTATATTTATGTAGTAGTAGTAGTAGTACTACGAACACTAGTAGCCTCCCTTCTTCTTCTTCCTATTATTGACGGCAACTGCTAAACTACCTACTAGACACGCTATTTACTAATAGCTCTTTACTTTAGATACATTACATAGCTCATTTTTTTACATTCCGAAACTCAGACCTCCCTGCTATATAGCTACTCTAATATTCATTCTTCATTCACCTACCTCCTGTACAAAGATAAAACAGACATTACAACCCTAAACGATCTCGACGTAAACGAATATCATTAAGATTGCAACCATCACAGAACATAAAACACAAAAGTTGCAAAAATCGACAATAAAACAATGGAGAAGAGCCAACGTATAGCTATTTACCATTCTCCGTTCTAGTAACACAAGTTTCTTTTTGTTTTAAAAACCTATTTTTCATCAGCACAAGTTTTTAATCCTTATTTTTCATGAATAACATAATCCCACTTTAAGAATAAATTATATTTTGTTTGTAACATTTGTAAATGTAGAGGAATAGTGTCTCGCCTGTCATTTAACGGCTAGGATAAAACATTAAGTAAACTTCTAATAAATCAGAAAGAGTATGCATAAAAGGAAAAGGAAGAGGATTTGTGAAGTTGAAGTGCAAAAAGGGAATAAAGTTGGCACATGTAAAAGATATAGGGAGGATAGAGAAGAGTGGGCAACTGGTGGAAGGAAGACGAGGATTCCGTAATCCCAAATGCTGCACAGTAAACATCCAAGATGCAATTGTGTCATTAAACATAGTCGAAAAGCGAGTTACACTTTTCTGGGTGAATCTCCTTTCTGTACTTGTAACAACAATCTATATAGAGGATACTTTCCACACAATCCATATATACTTAAGTGTGTGTATCTATAAAGACTCTATTTTCTGTCTACCCTTTTTCTTTTATAACAACTAGGTACATGCAATGTCATGTCGTAACTACAAAGGGGAACTATATGTACACGTTGTGAGTGAGTAAGAGAGAGAGAGATAGAGAATGGAGTAGTGCTGGTGCATTCATTGTGTGGTCGGTGTTAGTTATTTTGTATCATCTGGACTTGGGTAAATAGAGCGCGATGGATCCATCCAAAGCCAATGGACCTTCCTTTCTTTACTACTCGAAATCACTTAATCCGTTGAAACGTAAACGTAATAGTCCCAACTACACAAATACTCCTACAACTATACATTTAGACTCCTATATAGTAACTGTATAACAATTTGTATTTTCGACTTGTTGGTCTTATTTTCTTCCTTTCCTTCATTTCCTTCTCTTTTAGAATGAGATAGGCAATGTATTAAAGGCAGAATATAATATAGATACATATACATTTTATGTCATATAACATAAAAAGAGTTTGGCAAACTATGTAGAGACTAAAGGGACATAACCAAGGAAATGGCTAATTTTCAAAGACGGTCCGAGACAAACATAAGTAGAGAGAGAGAGAGAGATAGAATGAAGGGAAGACCTATGATATCACATCATAGCGTATCAAACTCAGTTTTCTCTGTCTAGTTAAGTCTTGTACCTAAATAAGTCTTAGTCAGTCGACGATAGAGAGTGAGAGAGACTATGATGATGTGTCTTCCAGGAATGGAGCCTAAGTATCTTAACTGGCGACTCATGACTGTCAGACAAACCATAGGAAAGTTAAAAGAAGGCAGAAGAGACTGACTCATCATGAAAATCAGCCATAAGAACCCATAAGCCATAAGAGCAACAACAGAGTCTTCAGCTGTAAGACTACTAAGTCCTTCTAACCTCTTTCTACACTGCGTACCTATTGTAAATGGCTTGCTGGACTTTGCTTTCCGTTTACATGTATTTTTCGTCCTTAGTACTTATCGCTTGCCTTTATTTTCCCTACCGTGTTGCCACTTAGCCACATAGGTACGTAACAAAGGTAAGTTTTCCAAGTAAGTACCTACCTTATTTTCTAGTACCCGACAAACACAATGATATGTAGATAATCATGTATATGTAAAGGTGTCTATGTACTTGTTAAAGATACATAGAATATTTATTCCTATTCCCGTCTGTAATTTACCTTTAATAACTATTAACTAATAAGCTATTTGAAAAGGTCATCAAACTAAACACACACACTACATTACACATACTACACATTACACATACATTTAGCTACTTAGAAAACATATCTTGCAAGGCTGACCATCAGCGGCTGTGGCCTGTGGCTAAACGGCAACGCGGTAGGGAAAATAAAGTCCATGCAAACTACCAAGCGAGATAAATACATGTGCGCGGAAAGAAAAGACCCTGATTCTTGTAAATGTACCTACAGCTCCATGATGATATTAAGAGAAGAATTACTGTAACTAATTTAAAGACTCCTCTAATAATGACTGTACTAATAGTATAGCTAATGAGTAACATTTGCTTTGAAAGCATTTTCCATACTCCTACAACTTCATAAATATACGCCTAGTCCTTGTGTCTAATGTGAGTCTATGGAAAATGGAAGGCACATCATTAGATCTGTATAGAGTAGAGTAAAGGAGAGCAAAGCTGTAATGTGATGCATAAACTGAGAAATCAAGTCTCGGCACTATTTCAACGAGATTCATGTGTCTGCTGCAATCTGCAATGCGATGAGAACCTACACTGCAAAATGTAACATGAACCGGATAAATAGAGCCATTACATCAGAGATAGCAACTTCTACTGTCCACTCCTATACTAAACTATATACACTTTCCTTTGTCCACTTTATAATTGACCTACAGTAAATAGAAAAACACAATACGTGGACGTTGTAGCAGTAGACACACAAAGCCCAAGCAAACAAATGTACATTACTAAGAACAAATATTAAATACTTATTTTCTCCTCTCTTTATCCTTCGTGCTTTGAGAAATGAGTCAAACATTAGCTTCTAGCTACCTACACACACACACACACAGTAAACACTTAGACACATGCAATGCAATAGTAGCTAGTTCATAATACATGTATGTATAAAACTATGACTAATGTAGTTAAAAGATTCTGAGTCGACTTGAGATCCATTGCAAAACAATTTTTCTTCTGACTCTAATTTATACGTATGTGTGCTACGCTTGAAAAAGAAGCCATGTGTAATGTGCACATATATATTTAAGTGTCTATTCCACTCACTCACTCAGCACACTATCATCATTTTCTGTTCATGAATGTACGTACGTCTACGTACCTTTCATAAAGCTATGCCGTAATGTAAAGCTTTGGAATAATGTGAACAGAATGGCAAAAACGAAGCATGAGTTTTTCAAGGCAGACTGACACACACACACCATGGACACAATGGATTTTGCTAATAGTGGAGAAGTGGAGTTACTTAAGGTATATAGGTAGCCAACTCATTGTTATTGCTTACTTAAGGTAGAATTCCTTGGTTTGGCTTGCTTGGCTTAATTTCCCTTCCCTCTCCATCCTTTGGTTTAGCTTGGCTTCCTTTGCCATCATAAAAAGTGCAAAGTACAATAGAGAATGGATGGAAATGATAGGAGAGTAGTCCGTGTACGTGTATGCATGTCTATATCAAGTTGTTGTACAAGGCACAACTGTGCAAACTCCTTGTATAAGTAATAAATACAAGGAGTTTGTACTACGTCGTATGTGCCTCTTTGAAAAAGGATGATGGGCATGCATGGACTTTTCTACTTACAATAGCAACGTGTATGTATGCCCATGCTCCTACGATGAGAATAGAAAAGATAGTTCAGACTGACAAGACGGACAGGCAAAATTCGAGTTTCCTTTTGCTTATGCTATCTAATAGTCATGCATGGCATGCATGCACGAGAAAAACAGTTGAGAAAAGAAGAGACGCCTTTGCTTCAGTTAGTCAACTTGAATTGTAAAAGGCGAGACAGGCAGGCAGGGCAAGAGAGTTGAGACGGAAAAAGCCTCCTTGCAAAATCTACATAGAAATATCTAAGCACACACACACACTACTTATGCATTATTATTAGGGAAGTCTATGAAAAAACGATTGTAGTAAATTCTCTGTCTATCCTAAATGAAAAGGCTTTTAGCTTATTTAGGTAGTTAGGAACTTCTGGATCCACATGCTTTATTTTCCTATGCTTTTTCTTGCCCGGCTTCATCATTCAAACAATATCATTATCGAATATGATTGTATTTTGTAACAGTAAGTGACTAGTAGTATGACTAACAGAAAACTAGAGTCAAAGTCAACCGAACTCTTACATTGCGAACAAAATAGAAATACAAAAAAAGAATGTATACATATTCTGTGGGGAAGAAGAAGCTGGAAAAATGAATTCTACACAAGAGTTTCTCCGTAAGCAAAACGAAACTAAGGATAGTAGGTGATAAAAACACATAGGGACATATATAGATTTGGATTGCACATACATTTCTTCTCTTGTGCCTGTTTTTCCTTTCCTTTGAGTTTTCGTATCACGTTAGCCAACAATTTGGACATGAAGGCTTGTTGGGCAAAGAAACGGAACTCTCCTAGGTACTAGTACATACATAGTAGCACATCCACCACCAAGAAAAAGAAAGAACACGAGTATAGAGATAGATCTAAAAGTAAATGTAATGTAGTAGATTGAAGTGGTGCTGGTACGTGTACTGTGTAGTATGGAAAAGAAGAAGAAGGCAGGAGTAGCAATAACAGCATCAGAGCCAAGGCAATGCAAGCAACGAAGCAACCCAAATAAAAAAGAAGAAGAAGCAAACAGCAAAGCAGGCGTATAGCATTCCTTCCTTTACTTAGTACATAATAGATAGTTAGACTGAATTCGTCTCATGTTAGACCAATCTATTTCAATGGATTTCGAGGCAGGCGAACGAAGGAAGGAACACGGAGAGAGAACTTTAGCTCTTGCTCCACTCAACTCGCACAGAACAACAGTTCAGCTCAGTTCACTTACGTTAAACTCAGGCTAAAATCTACCAAGAGAGAGAGAGAGAGAGAGAAAAGAGGCATAGAGTGCCTACATATATACAGAAATGGCATGAGAGGCATCGCATGGAGGAACTGAGCTGAAAGGAAAGGAAGGAAAGGCAATGGGGAATGCGAATGCCATGAATTGAATGTCTTCCCATCTAAAAAGGAGAGAAAGAGAGAGACGAAGGAGCCTTCAGTCCTTTCCTATAAGCCAAAAAGAGTAGGAAAACCGAAGGAGATGATGGGATGCCATGGCACAGAGAGCCACGCCAAGGCAAACGCAAAATAAAGTAAAGAGAGAGAGAGAGAAGTGGGTAGGTAGGTAGTCGGAGGAGAGCAAAAGCAAATGTACAAGAGAGCTTTATCATAATCATGCCATGCGATATCCCATCCCTCTCCCTACATACAACAACCACACACAAAATTCAGCTGGCTGCGATGTAGGTTCTTCCACTGCACTCCCTGCCTTTACTTTGTCATTCCATGCAATGGGAAATGGGAATAGAAGACTTACTAAGCTCTCTCTCTCTCTCTCTCTCTGCCACTGCCATATATTTACAATGGCTAGATGTAGAAGTGAACTTTTTCCACGCAGCAGTTTCC
>JAAAYG020037440.1:0-13750 GCA_009936455.2 Tomocerus minor
TCACAAGGCTCTAGATCTCATCGAAGAAGGATTGGGCTCTTTCCCCGACTGCGCTAAACTCTGGATGATGGTATGATATTTTTATAAAGCTACTTTTTCATTCTCGTTTATAATGTAGTTAAATTATTCTTAGTGTCGTAAAATAATCTATTTCTTCGTATGACATTTTCAAAACATATTTGGATGTAGGGCAACAATTTATAAAAACACGCTAATAAGTACCCTGGTAAAAAACATATTTAATAAATATTTGTGCCCACATATTTTAACTCTTGTTCCTCTCAATATGATTTAAAATGTCTTAAAATAGATTAGTTTATTCGTTATTTACCTAAAAAGTTTCAAAAAAAAACAGTTTTTACAACTTTGAGTGTTTTTTGTCAAATATGAAAATATTCTTCTATATTTCTACAATCTTAATATCTTCTATTTGCTATTACAAAAGCAGATTTTTTTATATTATCATTCTCAGTAATAATAGCGTTCTTTATCAATATTTCAAATTTTGCAGAAAGGACAAATTCTAGACCAACAAAATAAGTTGGACGACGCTCGTGATGTTTACGTGGCCGGGACAAAGAAATGTCCTGATGCAATTCCCCTGTGGACACTTCTGGCCAATGTCGAAGAACGACGAGGGGAATTGATCAAAGCAAGAGCCGTCATGGATAAAGCTAGACTTAGAAATCCGCAAAGTGACCGACTGTGGTTGGAGTCAGTGCGAATTGAAGCTAGAGCTGGTCTAAAAGAAATAGCTGAACCTTTGATGGCTAAAGGTATCTTTTAAAACATTCAAGGAAATTATTTTAGCATAAATGGCATCTTCTATTTTTAATAAAATCATTTTCTTTTCTTTTTTCCATCTAGCCTTACAAGAATGCCCCACTTCGGGATTGCTGTGGGCTGAAGCAATCTTTATGGAAGGGCGAGCTCAAAGAAAGACCAAGAGTGTTGATGCATTGAAAAAGTGTGAACACGACCCACATGTACTCTTAGCTGTGTCAAAGTTGTTTTGGTGTGAACGCCGACTAAATAAATGTAGAGAATGGTTTAATCGAACTTTGAAGATTGAACCAGATCTTGGGGACGCTTGGGCTTATTTTTACAAATTCGAGTTGCTCCATGGAACGGAAGTGAGTAGCAATTATTTCATTTTTTTCTTATTATTTCAATTTTTTAGTAGTTAAGTTCGTTTAATACTGTAGCATTGAGTATTGAAAGACAAATTATATTAAGAATACTATTGCCAAAATCTAAACATTGTAAAGGTATTTGAAATGTGCTATCATTTGGATTTTAAAGGATGCTCAGCAGGACCTCATTAAGCGATGCATGCAAGCAGAGCCCCATCATGGAGAGGCGTGGTGCAAAGTGAGCAAAGACATAAAGAATTGGAAAATGAAAACGGAAGAAATCCAAGTTATGGTAGCTAAAGAGCTTCCGATCCCGACTTGAAGCTGTACAAACATTAATTCTGGCGTAGTTGTGTAATTACATTTGTAAGAATTGGTAAGGAATAAATTTGTGTATAAAATAGTAAATTTGCAATGTGCTCATCGTTGGACCAATGAAATTTTTAAGTTGTGAGTTTTTAAGTATAGTCCTGTATAAAAACGTCAGAATAACTCTTTGCTATTACTTTATTCTTAATAGGTACCTAACCTTTTAGAGGGCTAAACTGCTAATGGACGTAGCAGGTACTAGCTTGGTTGAGTCGGCATCATATAAATGCATAAATATTTTATCCTATTAGTTTAGTACATATCTAACTTGAAATTAATAGTTGTCATAAATGCGAAAATATTTGCTTTTAAGTAAATTCCAAGCGAACGTATTACTAATCCATTACAATGCTATGGTTGGGTTTAGAATTATGCTGAAGTCAAAGTATAAGCGAACAGGAACCATAGGAGTATAACATACATATATATATTATTTTATATATTATTTTATGTATATTTCTTCAACCAACTTTTCTATTTAATTGTAATAATTTTCTAATTATTTTTCGTTGAATTTCTTTTGCTGCGAGCAACTTTATTTATGAAGCAGTTAACAAAATTAAAAATATACGGGAGAAGGGTGGACACATTTCGTAAATAGTTATTAGTTTACAATTTCTAATGCATATTACAACATGAATTCCAAACTCTTGTCGTCTTCTTGGCGTGATACTCAGAGTCAGACTACGTTATATTATTGTTCATGCCTGCTGTTCCAACCTATGAATTAGAAATCAATGTTCAGGATAGATGTATGTGCTAGATACATATATTATAAGTACAAAGCGATTTTATTGATCTGCCAAAACAGTAATTTTTATTATGAATACTTGCACTATAAATGTATTGACATTAATAGTGTAATAGTATTATAGACAACGAAAGCAAAAACTTGCAAAAATGTAGATCTTTTTACAAAGAAAAATTCGTAGAAGCCGAATTTTAGATAATGCAAAGCTTTAAGTTCTCGTTTTTGAACAGGATCACAAATAGGACTCCAGTTTTGTAAGAAAGTCATGGAATCTTCAAATATATGAGCGGCGAAAGAAATTATAACAAAACCAAATAAATTAATAGCAACGACTACAAACGGAAGATATAGGTATAGAGGCATTCCCATGATGTCGTACATTCTGATGCTGCCAAAATTAGCGATAAGCAGTAGAATAATTAGTGATGAAAAGACCATAAACACAGTCAACCCAATAATGTAATTCAAAAGGTTGTTCAAGTAAAGTTGTTGCAAGTAAATCATTTTGGACTTCCTAAATTGATTTCTCATTAGAAGTTTACCTCCATCATTTGTTTTCCAAAATATTTCTATTTGTTGTCGACTTGGAGCAATGATTTGAAGCCGTTTTATCGTAGGGTACATATAGAAAAAGAGAATAAAAATAGACAAAAACATGCTCAATCCTAGATGAATAATCCAAGGAAAGTATAATAAAAATATTGTCAAACGAGCAATTAAATGGTTTTTGTATTTGGGAAGAATCATTGACAGTATCGGATCCAATGGATTCAAATTTTGATTTAACATTTTTCATTCTTGGTTCCCTCTGGGGTATGTCAAAGGTCAAAATAAGATTTTAATGGAAAACAGTTCAGCTTGGAACACGGTAGAAAATGAGCCTAGACATTGTTGGATACTGATCATGCTTTCTGTGTTAAGAATGATAGTTAAGCCCCCCAGTTTGGACCCATCCGTATAACAGAGTCTTTGGCTTGTGGGCTGAAGAATACTAGGTTCTTTGTTAATAGTGTTGATTATCTTAAATCGTTTTTTCGTGAGAGGTGTTATGGGAATTACATCCATGGAGAATCCTAAAACTGGCAGATTGTTCAATGTATCATTGAGTAGATCAACATCACATCGTTTAAGACTACCTCTTCCATGCCAGGGTAGCCATTTACCAGTACAACGTAACCGATATGCCGTAGAGGCAGCTACTTTTGAAAGAAAAAATTCAATGGGTTCAATGCCTAGTGTGCAGTGCATTCTAGTGCTGCAGTGGGTGTGCTGTGCATAGCACTTGTTGTCATGAGGCAGGCTAGGCGCTGAGGCTGAGTCATGGTGTTCATTCTGGTTTTATTGTGCACAGCTGTGAGCCATGAACAAGCTGCGTATGAAAGAGTGGGTCTAACTGCAGCTGTATATATCCAAAGAGTGATCTTAGGTGGAAAACCACACGGTTTTACTACAGCTCTTTTACATTGTATGAGTGCAGCTGATGACCTTTGTACTTCTAATTTCACCGTGCACTGCCCAAGACAGTGTAGAATCCAATTGAACACCAAGATAGCGGACAGTATTGACAAAAGTTATGTTTTTGTCCATATTATGTTAGTGTTGTAGTAGTTAATTTCACTTAATACTTCAATATTGGATATTGAAAGACAAATGGTAATAAATATAGTATTGTCAAAATCTAAGCATTCAAAATGTATTTTAAATGTGCTATTATCTGTATTTTAAAGGAGGCTCAGCAGGATGACATTAAGCGATGCATGCAAGCAGCACCTCATCAGCTCACCAAAAAAAGGCATTGTGTACAGTTAGCAAAGACATAAAGAAGAAATACAAGTTATACTAGCTAAAGAGCTTCCGATTCCAGTTGCACAAACATTAATTCTAGCGTAATTGTGTTAAAACAATTAAATATTTGTAAGAATTGGTAAAGAATAAATTATTGTATAAAATAATCAATTTCTAATGCGCTCATCGTTTGGCGAACGAAAAGTTAAGGTTGTAGTTGGCCACAATCGTGTGTACTAAATCGTCAGAATAACTGTCTTGGGCTATTTCTATTAATATGTTCTTCAGTACCTAGGCAAGTTAATTCTCAGAGAATACACGCTTGACAGGCTAATGAATTGAATTGAATTGAATTGAATTTATTAACATTTCCTAAAATTAGGTTATTACATGTCAATTAAGTTACTTAAATCTAAGCGGTACACATTAAAATTAATTACAAATTGTAAATAGTTAGTCGGAGTCATTACACATAGCTGCACTTAGAATACAAGAGTAGTTACATATGTTAATATCATTGTCAAGTGACCTAGACTCTTGAAGCTGCTTATCTAAAAAATATTTTTTTAAGTTTTTCTTAAAACTATTAAAATTGTCAATGTCAATTAAAGAAGACGGTAACCTAAGCCATTCATTATAACCTCTAATTGAGAAAGCCTTATTACCAAACGATTTATTAACAAAGTTCTGAAAGACCTTAGTGTAGGTAGCGTGCCTAGTTGTAATTGCTGTCACTGTGTAATCTGCCTCACAAATATAATTTCTAAAGTAGGGAGGGCATGTGTTATTTTCCAATGTGTAGATAATTTTCAGAATTTCAACTTTATTAAGGTTTGCAGGGCTGAGCCACTGAAGAGATGAGGCTATATCTTCACTTACGCAATCATATTTACCTTTTAAGAGTACATACCGGGCAGCTCTTCTAAATATAACATTTACCTTACTTATAACAGAATTATCAGCGGACCCCCAAACAGCAGACATATAATTAAGAATAGGTAATATGTAAGCATTTACCAGAGTTTTTCTATTCAATTCTGTTAGCATATTTTGAATAGGGTACATAGACCATAGGATAGAGTTACACTTCTTAAGCATATTAGTAACATGAGGGGCCATAGTTAAGTGACTATCTAAAATCAATCCAACAATTTTCATACAACTAATTGGTTTTAGGATAACACCATTAAAATCCAGGTTAATATCTCCTAACTGATTAACTATACTCGGCTTACCAACTATGAACAACCCCCAGGTTTTCGCAGGTCCCTTATCCCATGATTAAAACCACATTTAGACTCATACACTACCCCAAAAACAATCTCCGAACATTATCGCCGGCGTACTACATTATGTCTCCCTACATATGCATGCCTGCCATTTTAAAAGTAGAACAAAAAATTAATGATCTTTTATCGGCTACAAACACCATAAGTAAAATGAGAGTTTATTGGTCTCTTAAAACAGTCACTTTTACTAAGAAGAGTATTTTCACTTTACATTTATTGACATTAATAGTGTTATCGTGTTGTAAACAACAAAAGCGAAAATTTGCAAAAATGTAGATTTTTTTACAAGGAAAAATTGATAAACTTCGAACTTCAGGTAATGCAAAGCTTTAAGTTCTCTTTTTTGAACACGATCACAAATAGGGCTCCAATTTTGTAGGAAAGTCGTTGAATCTTCAAATATATGAGCGGCGAAAGAAATTATAATGTAGCCCACAACACTAATAAAAAAAGCAATAAATGGCATATATAGGTAAAAAGGCATTCCAATGACGTCGTACATTCTGATGCTCACAAAATTAGCGATAAGTAAAAGAATAATTCCTGATGAAAGAAGCAGAAACACTGTCAACCTCATGACGTAATTCAAAAGGTTATTTACATAAAGTTGTTGCAAGTAAATCATTCTACACTTCCTAAATTGACTTCGCATTATAAATTTTCCAACAGCATTTGCTTTCCAAAAGATTTCTATTTGTTGTGGGCTTGGAGAAATGATTTGAAGCCAATTAATCGTAGGGTAATAATAGACAAAGAAAAGAATAACAGCCAAAACGAAACTCAATTCTAGATGAATAATCCAAGGAAAGTATAATAAAAATATTGTCAAGCGAGCAATTAAATGATTTTCATATTTAGGAAGACTCCATGACAATAACGGATCCAATGGATTCAAATTTTGATAGGTCATCAGTGCAACAAACGCCACTGCCACAAGTAGCACCACAGGAACAGCAAATCCAAACAATATGGACAGAATTATAATTAGAAGACTTTTGCCGTTAGCTGCTTTTGTTTCTGTATGAATAAGTTATCAGTTCATTAAGTGCTTATGTACAACTTAGTTATAAAATTCTTCATCATGTTGGTAATGTACATAAAAATAATTTTTGAAAAATAAACTCACGTCTAAGCTTCCAATCATTTTTAAAGAAACAATTAATTCCTTGTACGGCATCATGTTGATTAAATAGAAACGGCTGATATAGGGAAACTCCGAAGACATGAATTATTGTGTAATAAATTATCATAATAATTTCCATACCAGAACGAAATGGATTTTTGCTATAAAGTTGTTCCAGGAGTAGTAACAAGTATTGAATAATAGCGAATATGAATATCAACATTCCGCTATGCAGCAGGCATCGATTTACCTTACTTTTCCCCGCAGTAACCGTCCAAGATTTTCTATTAAAATTGACCGGCATGAATTTTATAAATTTGCAAAATTTGAAATAACTTTCAATGGCATTTCTCATTTCCTTGGAGCACATTTTAAATAAAATTCTCCTACACAATCAAATTACAGTTTCATTTATTTGACGTGCAAACAAGTTTTCTCCCAAGAAATGACTTTTATAAAGTCTTCATTTGTTATTTTGTGAAGTTTATGTAGAATTCTCTTTCTTCGATATTCCGTCCTCCTAGTTTCTCTGATATATAAATTCCACATTTGCCATCAATTCCAAATGACTGTTTCTAATCCATCACAATGATACGGTTAGGTTTAGAATTATACCCAAAGTCAAAGTATAAGCGAACAAGGACTTGGTAGGAGCATTTTGTCATTATACTTCAACAAATATTATCATTATACAAGTAACAATATTTATATTAGGAATTGTTTAAAATTCGATATATAATTATATATAAATTAAACCATTTATTCGATGCAACCAAAATTACGTTATGTATTAGTTGCGTAGGCCTTTCTACGAAATACAAATTCCACATTGGCAATCATAACAGAGAACAGTCGACACAAATGGGAAAACCAAGTAAATAAGTATGTCATCTGCTTTAAGTAATTTTCAGAGTTTAAGTAGGTTTCAAATCCATTATAATGCTATATATGTATATGTCGTTTGATTGGATTCAGAAATAATATGCTGAAGTCGAAGGAAAGGGGGAACGGACATATTATGACTATTTTATTTCCTTAAACAGAGTGCATGTTCATGTTAATATCCAATAAGCCTTTACAGAAAACGGGAGGACCATTTTTAAAACGTTTGGTCGATTATAGTTTGAATTTCTGCAAGGAATAATTCGGTCAATATTTCGATTGCAACGTATTACACGAAATTTTATTCCAACGGGAGACCATACAAAAAGTCAGAGATGCTCCTCTGTCAGAATGGACACATTTGTTGCAGTGTCGAGCTCAATTAGACTATGAGCAATCCAAGGAAAGTACAATTAAAATATTGTCAAGAGAACAATTAAATGATATTTGCATTTCAGTAGAATCAATTATATTAGGGAATCAAATAGATTAAATTTTTGATGCGTCATTACAACAACCGTTGCTGCAGTAAACAGAATAACGATAGTCGACAATCAAATATTAAGGACACAATGAGAATTAAAAGACTTTTGCCGTTGGCTGCTTTCATTTCTGTAAAAAACGATTATTTAGAACATTGTAAAGGCATAAATACATTCCATGTATATAGTTATATAGCATTATTTATATTATAACATTATATTGTAACTGAATATTTGGATAATAGAAAGTGACGTCTAAGCTTTCAGTCATTTTGAAAGAGCCTATTCATACCTTGTTCTGTAATTTGTTGATTACATAAAAACAAGTACACATGCGAATATGCTGCACACTTTTCACGTTTTCATTTAACTAACCTAATAAAATGTCATTCCGAATTTTCAAGCCAGAGATTAGATCAGAGACTGCCTTAAAAAATACTCCGATAATTCCAATTTCCAATTAATCAGAATATCCTGCTCTATTACTAAATAACAGTCATGCGTTAATTTTCAGAATTAATTAGTTTATTCGGGCACTTCATCTACCTTTTTTAGTTGGTCTCTCTATTTTGCATGAAATGATTATTATTGGTTATGCTAAGAGAAGGATGACGTAAACTTTTAAAAATGTTTTCTTTGGTGGTATTACATAAAATTTATTTCAACAAAATTTACATTATTTTCTCGATATTAAAATGGTGGAAATAATTCAGTGGGATTCAGATACAGTTCAATAGTCTAGGGAGCTGCCGGGTTGTTCAAAGCCAAAATGGCAAAGTGACCTCCAACAACTGGTCTAGATTGGAATCCGACTTGGTTGGATGTGGCGGTGACATACCAGTCACTGAAAGGAACTCTGGATGGTGTATATCTTAAGTATCTTGACAAAGCTCCAATAAGATTTGTTCTCAAGGTTGGGTTAGCATGACCGAAAGCCGCAGCAGTCCAAACTTCCCAATCTGTGTTGCAAAATTATTAAAATTCGTAATTAAAATCAGTTACTTGGTTTAATGGAATTGTTCTACTTTAAGATTGCCGACGGTAATCAGTTTTATACAAAAAAAGAACAAAATATGTCACAATGTTTTAAATTTCATAGCAAAAGCATCCAGTTTAAACCAGGATTTTTTTCAGTGCTTTGCACAAAACCTATTTTAATTTAAAACTGGGAAAGCATGGCATTTTTGAACCAGATTCTAGAATGTAGTCATTTGAAACTTTTTCATTGCGTAGCGTATTATAAAACTTTACAAAATGCCATAGTATAATTACTTTATAGTTTTTGTTTTGAGTAAAAACGGCATGGGTGTCTATTAAAAGCATTTTGAAGTTTAGGAAAAAATGTTACCTCATTAGTAATGCCATTTTAATTTACTTACCACTCTTTGTGTAATCGTGGGTTGACACAAATGGAATACCGTAAGGTTCTTCTTTGGTCAGGTAATAGGCGGCTTCCAATTCGTAAATACTTTCGGGGACAACATTCAAGCTCAAAAGTTTGTCTTGGAAGGCATTGTATTTAAATTGATAACCATTGGTGACATTGTATTCCATCTTCAAGTGAGTCCTATCTTCGTGCATGGACTCCATTTGCCACGTGGCAATGTAATCGTAAGCCGTGGTGTTGTAGTAATCTGCTGCCAAGCTGTATCCGAGGAAGTCTGAGAGTTTAGCAAATGCTTTTAATCCGAGGATACCCTTAAGAGCTAATCCAGAATTCAATTCTGTGTGTCCAATGAAATCATCAGTTGTCAATTGGTTGACTGGGTACAAACATTCAAAGTACAAATAATCTGCCCACAGAGATAAGAGGGTGTAGTGTTGCAACAAGTATTCTCTGGCTTCAGCGGCCGGCGTAGATGGATGGAAGACGTAGTTGGAAACCATCAGGATCATGTTGGCGGATTCTTCGACTGGCTGTTAGGAAAAAGGAATAAAAACAACTCAATTTAAAAATAAAGCATAATATTATATCGTAGAAGTGGTAATTAACTACTAATATGTGCTCAATAATTGACAATCAGAATTCAGAATACAAAAGTTTCTGGTTACCTTATGAAACTAATATCTACTTTAAAAACTAATAAGAATGTCAATATATTTTTAGTTATCTACTGGGGAGGAATAAGATAAAAACCCCTCTTTCATAAGTTATGTGTCTAGCTGTTATATCTAGCCGTTCAGTTATTCGAAATTTTGCCTAAACTATTTCATCTAAATATATTTCAGATGAAATTTATTGAGAAAAACATCAAATCTCATTGTTTGATCAAATTATTCATAATATTTCAACTAGGTATCTACAAGTGTCATACATTAGCTTTAGTGAAAACGTACCATATCTTCCTGTACTCCATCGGGATGACCAGTAGCATTGGGAGTGTGGAAGCCGATATCATGCATTGAGTAAGGTTTTGGCCAGAATCCATTTTCCATTTGATAAAAGAGTGGCTCAAGGAGATACTTCATCCATTCGACGTTGAGATAATAGAGGACAGGTGTGAATGGGTAGATTACATCTACTGTCTGCATGTTACCGTTGCTGGAAATCTCTTTCAAGTAGAGCAGTGGGTGGGTGATGTTTCCAGACCACTCGAGACCAGCATAAGCCTGGCGCAAGGACAGAGCAACGATGTTAGCGTATTCTTGTCCTTCGGCTTCAAAAGCTTCGTTCAGGATTTTTTCGTCGAGGACTTCAGAACGGCCAGCGGCATTGTCAACGTCATTCCAGAAGAACTCGATCATGTTGGCAGTGGTGTTGAAGTAGTGAACCCACAGAGCCTTTTGAGCAACATCCATCAAGTTGATGTTTTCTTCGCGGATATGTCCCATTGTGTATTGGATGGTTTGGGATTGGGAACCAGCAGCTACAGTTCCAAGATCGTGAGCGAAACCAAAAGTGGGCCAGTCACAGCTGACACAACGGAAATTTTCGTCATTTGAGTCATCAAGAGCTCCATTGGCGACAAAAGCAGCGCGGACATCTAAATTCAAACATTGTTACTACTTTAACTTTCAAATAATGTTATGCTAAAACTAATATTATTTTCTTTGTGTGTGTGTGTGTGTTATATGAGGTTCGCCTATATCACTACAGAGTGAAGGCTCTGGGCACAGGCCACCTGACGGGCTTATTGCCAACTCCTCTTAACATTGCATTGTTGTTAGTTAATGCTCGGAAGGCCAAAGACTGTCTCACAGAGCCAGTTTTGCAGAAATAGAATTAACCCCACTAGCCCCCAGGGGAGCCGATTCCCCCAGGTTTTCGCAGGTCCATATCCCCATTTTTAAACCCACATTTAGACTCATACACTTCCCCAAAAACAGCCTCCGACCATTATCGCCGGCGGGATTCGATCCCTGGTCGTGAACACAGACATTGATAGCTGGGCAGCTGTCTTAGCCACTAGACCAGTCCGCCGGCTATGGGAGACCGTACTCTCCCAAGTTACTGAAAAGTTACACGCAGATACTAATAGCTATACTACTACATAATAATAGGTAGTTTTTCAGTAAAACATTAGACAGCGCGCAGTCTCGGCCTCGCGGTATTATCATGAGAACCAGTACGTTAAAACGATGAACTACATTTTAATGGTGCCCAGCCCAGTGCAATGTGCTCAAGTTGGACATTGTACAGTTCTTCTTTTATCCCCCAATTTATTTTCAGTAAAAAAGGAAATGAAAATATTGATGCACAAAATGGCAATTATTGGATACTTCTTTAGTTTTATTGGAATAAAATATGTCACCCCTGTCTCTCCAATTAAAATATCACTGGAAAAATGAATCGTATTTAGGTAACGCAAATGCGAATCCGTAAACAGCACAACAATTCTTTCTTTCTTAAATTCTGTTTTACCAACGACCTTGTCTCAAAATTGCATTCGTTCTTTGTATGGATTAAACAAATAAAGTAAATCATCTTCGTGAGTAACACCTAAGAATCAGTGGCGGTTCTACCGACCTGCGAAACCTGCGGGGGCCCCGCGCCTTGGTGGGCCCCGCGCTTGAACCAGCCGAAAATAAATTCAGTACTGCTTACAGAATTTTGTAATGTGGCCATTTATAATTCGCAAAAAAACTTTTAGAAAATGGGTCTATCATATGCATTTTTCTCATTTCATTATCACAATATCACCTACCAACCATTGGAGTTGTAGTTTTAAGAATAATAGTACGTTCACCCTATTTGTTAATTATTATAAAAGTATATTAATTTGAAACTTAAATTGCTAACCTTGAATCGTTTAGGTAGGTTTGCATAAGAAATGCCTAAAAAGGCAGAATATGTGTTTCCATCTCGAGATTTCAAGAAAATTCCGTTTAGGACTCCATTTGTTATCTTTGCATGTGGGGAATGGGGATTCATTTTTGCCAGTTTGGCTTACCTGGACGGATGACGGAGCCCAAGTAAAACAAAATACAAACTAGAAATCGAAAGTAATTCATTTTGGTATAATATCAGAAAATAGTATTTTGACTGTTTAAAATGTTTGTTGTATTATGGACACGGTAAGTAAATGAAAGTACAACTGCGATCACTTGATATTAAACACGAAAGGAAAAATAATTTGACACATGTATGTGACTGGACGATTAAATGACACCAACAATCATTTACCAAACTCATATCTGTCAAATTGTCAACACTTGAAAAGATTCGTTTAATCAGTACAAACTCAATGTATTTACATTATTGTGCCAATATACTAATACTTTTTATAGCAGATAGTTTAATTGATTGTGTCAAAATTTGAATCATACACACACATCATCGTAGCACATACATTTTTATTACAGTTTAGTATTTGCGCAAAAGCCGTAGGTACCCTGATTTCTAATGTTTTAATAATAATATAGCAGCACATTTTGTTACTTGTTGTGGGTACCGCTTTCATTCACTTGAACACACAATCCTCAACTTTTATTTAGTAAGGCGATATTTTAATATCTATTATCTATACGGTATACAGAAAGAAAGAAAATACGCAGGGTTGTATATTGTCCGGATGAAATTCAATTTTATCATTTTATCCATCCATAAAAACCACTTGGGCAAAATTGGATAGGATGAAATTCCATGTTAATTACTATTTCATCCGGCCAAAACACAAAATTAATGTGGATAAAACCAATTTCATCCAAATTTGACCAACCCCTTCATTTTATCCACCGCAACCCTGAAAATACGGTGTACAGAAAGATATATAAGCTTCATCATAATTTTTCAATTCCCAAGAAATTAAATTAATATGAATAAATGAAATCTTATGTTATCACAAGACGACTTATATCATGGACGTGATAGAAGGTTCAAACTTTTGGAACTTAATTAATATTACTTTTATCTATAATTTTCAAAAATTAATAGGCATTATTCTTAATTTGAAATGTTATTACCTATATATTCATTTAAAGAAACCTACATAGTTTAATTTACAACCGTTATATATTCATCTTGCTTAACTCTGCTGAACTGCTAAGAATAACAGTAATGTTAATATTTCATTTTATTGAATTTTATATTGCAGGTGAATTTCATTTTAACACAATATACGTTATTATTTATTATGTATCGCATTTATGTAAATTGGCTTCATATGCAAATGAAGCAACTACATGGTTCAGCTAGGTTAACCCGTTTACATCACGGTATCAGAGTTGTCTTATCGATAAATATTATAACCAGGTAGGTATGTTTAAAGTAGTTAATTGGGGGTTAAGATAGGTCTTTGAAAGACAAAACATCAATATTGTCTATAATGTACTAAATAATTAACTAAAAAGACTATTCTGTAGTGCTCGTATGTTAATAATGAGACTGGTTTTTCTGAAAATAGTATGGAATTCAGATAAAATGTAACATCCAAAGTATTAGAAAAGTGACTCCCGATTAAGTAAATTATGAACTATTTTATAACATGAATTGTTTA
>JAAAYG020037462.1:0-13744 GCA_009936455.2 Tomocerus minor
ACGGACGTACGTACGGACGTACGTACGGACAGACAGACTTTTGGATCTTATAAAGAAACGAGGCCGTTTCTTAATAACTGAAGGAGTTTTAAGCATATGCTTTGTGTTAGCAATAAATTGACGTTATTGCAGTAGTATAGATACGCATCCGTGTATCTCTTATCACATTTGATGGAATTATCACATCAAATACATTATCAAGCATTTTGCAATACCAATATAATACATTCTGAATGGTATACAAAAGTAATGAAAAAGGAATCATAACTGATTTAGGAATAAAATACACAATTACTACATATATTGCATTCTTCAAATTGCACTTAACAGAAAACTTATTCTGTCTGATATTTTGTATTATCTATGCGACATTCAAATAAAGAATTCAATTTCGTTATCAATAAAATTAATGACATTTACCATTGGAAGAGGTTTAGCAGGGCTGCAAGCCATCCCACCAACTTCGATAATGTCTGTGAAGACAGTGAATTATAATAATATTTGCATCGATTTTAAAAATGTTGTTTGAAATTAAGAATTAATGAAAGTTTATCTAACCTGGCATAAGGGGTCGCGGGTAACTTATCGTTAAATGACTGTTGGCCAGAATTAAGCTGACATTTTTCTGAATCTCATAAACTGAAGGCGTGTTCTCTCCAAAAACCTCTCGGTAGACTTTTTCAACATTAGGGAAATATAACCAATCAAACACGGCCGTAAATAGCATCTGACTAACTAAATTCCCAACTCTGTCCAAAAACGTCATGTAATCGCTGTATCCTAAGACGAGGAAAGGAACAAACGAAGCGGGTGACGGAGTTCCTGTTATAGATGCAACATGCTGCATTGGGGAAGTAGTGGTTATAAGAATGAACGGGACTTGCAAGTGGTGAACGAGGCCGTAGGTGCATTCGTTCATGAATGAGACAAAAATGAGATCGAATTTTTCATTCTGCAGATTTTGAACTTCAGTCATGTTGTAATAACTTCTGCAAAGTCCTACAAATGTTTCTACCATTTCCAACGGATTAAAGGGCTTTTCGTTTTTCAATTTGTTTTCAAATAAATTGTCATTCCTTTTCTTCATCGCAGGATCTTCTTCTATACTTGTACCAACGATCTCACGAATATTTTTATGCGGCTTTGCTCCCTTGTAAGGAGTGACTATTGTAATTGAATGTCCACGGTTTGCCAATTCATTAATTAACGGCTCGTACACTTTTTTGTGACTTTTACTGGAAAAGAATGACAGCGACAAGATCTTCTCGCCATTGACTCTCGGAAATTCATTTTCGAAAGCAAAGAAAAGAATGAAAAATAACGATGTTGTCAATTTCATTTTCGGGTCTGCAATTGAGAATTATCGTATATAAATAAAAGTGTTCATAAAACCCTTTACAGTATTCCAAATTGGTAAAATTCTAATAAATAATGATACTTATTATTGTTGCATGGGAATTATCGTTTTTCAATGTAATTTATTATCCAAAAGCAACAAAAGTCGTGGAGAGTGAATTTTAATTAAAGTATGTAGTACTCTGATACGATAATGACAAGTGCAATTAATTACCTGTGTAATGGACTGAATCCGAAGAGTAACACTGGCATACGATGATTAGAATTGGTTACTAAATGGGAGCTGCTTGGATAAAACGATGTTCAGAGTTGCGAAACGTGATATTCGATTTATCTTTTATATTATTTATTGTTATCTTGGTTTTGTGAGGGTATGTTAGGAAGACATAATAACTTAATTGTACATCAATTTGTGACGTAAAGCTATGACGTTCATTGCCAGTAGAACGCAATCTACTTTTAATTTCATAACATATTTTAATATAAACACATATTGTGAAAAGACTATTGGAACAAATGGTAGAAGCATCGGCTTTAAAATTTTGAACTGTGCTCCTTTGCAAGTAGAGCAGAAGTGATGTGGTTCGAATCTCTGTTACCTCTATGCCCTTAGCCCATTTTGATGCGCTATGAATATGAAAATGGGCTAAGGAATTGTAAGAGTATAATTAGTTGTTTTCAAGCACAGTGGCGGAAAAGTGTTCTAAGATATAACAGGGATCGGTTTTTCATAAAAATTGCCTTGAATGGCTCTGAATACTAATGTTTTGCAATTTTAATTTATCTTTTCAATCTTTTCTGATTCTTCCGATTTTAACAATCGCTTCGAATGCCTTTTTGTGTGTATAATTGAATAACACTTTTAAAAATATTTTCAAATTTTACTTCATTTGCCAAAAGAGAAATAAAAAAAAAAGTTACATCATAAGCTGTTACGGCCGCTACTCTCTCTGACCGTAATGCACGCTAACTACCCTGTCTGGGGTTAGAGAGTTCGTCGTAGTTCGGCTTCGATGAAGGACCAGCCAAGATCGCGTCTGATCTTGGACTTTTCTTTAGTTATGCCCTAAACGCACTTCGGTGAAAATAGGTTGTAAACTAATGTTTTTTGTGTGATAAGCAAATAAATGGCTGTCTGCACAATTAATTGCATTCACACAACACAATCACACTTTATTTCAAATTAAAATTAAATTAATTCTGTTCTTCGGAACAGGACAAAAATTGCGTGCTACCGTACGCGTCTTCAGCTCACAACTCCTCATTCCTCGCAGCGCGCCAGCTTTTCACACAATGCAATCATTTCATTCGTTCATTTAAACATACATAAATTTATGCCGCTTCTTTTTCTTCATCCTTGCATCGTCGATAACATGGTCCCCCCAGTGGATGCTCCTCGGGGACATCTACTCCTTTTCCAACGTCGATGATGCAAACTTTCACCATCGGGCGGCGGTAGGTTCCATGATTAGTCCGAATCTCCACTACTCGGACAACTCCATCTTTACCGGGGAAAGTCTTCTCTACGATTCCTCTGGGCCAGTAGTTCCTCTTCAAGTCTCCATCAGCGATGAAGACGAGATCCCCTACTTTCACTTCTCTCTTTGGGTTGGAATCCTTTGTCCGTCTTGTGAGTGTCGGCAGGTACTCCTTTACCCAGCGTTGCCAAAAGTGGTCTGCTAACTTCTGGGCGATCCTCCACTGCTTCCGGGAGTACAGGTCGTGATCTCCAAACTCTCCAGCATTTTCCATGTGGCTAGGTCCTCCTAGTAGGAAATGATTTGGAGTCAGGCTTTCCGTATCTTCTGGATCATCCGAAACGTGTGTCAGCGGCCTGCTGTTCACACTGTGCTCCGCTTCCACCAAAAGTGTCTGCAAGACTTCTTCCCTGGGTGAACGAGTCGTCAATACGGCATTCAAAGCCGTCTTCACCGATCGTACAAGCCTTTCCCAGGCCCCTCCCATCGATGGGCTGGACGGCGGGATGAATCGCCAATTCACTCCCTTGAGGGCGAGTCCCCGTAAGCTTCTCTTGGTCGAGTTCCTGTAGGGTCTTCTTCAATTCGTTGTTGGCACCATGAAAATTGGTGCCATTGTCGGACCAGATTTCCTTAGGAGCTCCTCTTCTGGCCATAAATCTTCGGAGGGCCATGATGCAGGAATCTGTGTTGAGGCTTCCAACAAGTTCGAAGTGCACTGCTCTTGTACTAAGGCATGTAAAGAGAGCGCCATATCTTTTTTCATGTCTTCGGCCAATGGTTACATCATAGGGGCCAAAATAGTCCAATCCGGTGTAGGTGAAGGGCCGAGGCTGAGGGTTTACTCGGAAATGTGGCAACATTCCCATTTCAGGCTCGACTGGCACGGTCTTCCTTATTTTACAGACTTGACAATTTTTGAGGGTCCTTTTCAAGGCTGCACGGGCGTCCCGAATCCAATATTTCTGGCGAACCTCGTTCAACACGCGTTCCGTCCCGTGATGACCGGCCTTGTTATGGATGTGCTGCATCAGCAGCTTCGTGAATGGATGTTTGGGATCCAAAATTACAGGCTGATGAGAAGGTGCCCCGACGTGAATGGCTTCATCAATTCTTCCTCTCACCACCATCAGGTCGTGATCGTTGAGCGTGGGTCCAAGCTGTTTGAGTCGGCTAGCATTCGGCAACTTCCTCCCATTCTTCAGACAGACAACTTCTTCCGGAAAGCTATCCTCTTGGACTTTCCGCAACCAGACCCTCTCCGCTCTCTGCATTTCGTCCGGAGAAAGTTCTTTGTGTTCCGGCGCCTGGACATATAGCGTAACATCCAAGCAGTAATTCGTATGGGTCGCAGCCAAGGAGAATATGGTTGCAAGTCGGGCAGAAAATCAGAGGGTGTGAAACATGCTCCAGCATAATCCCTCTTCTCTTCGAGCTCCTGCTCAATTACTCCTTCCCGAGGGCTGGCCTTCTTGTCTTCCTGGGGCCAATTCTCGGTGGATTGTAGGAGAAAGTCGGGCCCCAAAAGCCATCTGCTTCCCGGAGAAATGTCCGCGGGACTTCCATCGCGTGTGGCTTCGTCTGCTACGTTTTCCTTAGTTGGCACCCAGTGCCAACTCTGCGGGTTTGTCTCCTCCAGGATTTCTCCGACCCTGTGGGCTACGAAAGGCTTGAAGCGCCGTCCATCCGAACGCAACCAACAGAGGACCGTCCGGGAGTCTGTCCAAAAATGCGTTTCGGCGATCGGAATTTCATGGTAGCCTCTAATTGTCTTGGCCATTCTCGTTCCAAGGAGTGCTGCTTGCAATTCCAGCCTTGGAATTGACTCAGGTCGCAGCGGTGCCACTCGGGATTTTGCCATCACGAGTGCAGTTTTCATTTCCCCACTTTTCTCCATCCTCAGATACGCCACGGCAGCAAACGCCTGCTCACTGGCGTCGCAGAAAACATGTAGGGAAATTTCTGACGAGTCGTCCAGTTTCGGGTAGTAGCATCGGGGAACTTCAAACTCCCCGATACGCTGAAGTTCCTCCAGCCATCTTGTCCATTTTTCGTGGCATCTGGGAGACAGTAGTTCGTCCCAACCAGTTTTCTTCCGCCACACATCTTGCAGGAGGATCTTTGCCTTGATGCTCAGATGAGCTAGAAATCCGAGGGGGTCATAAACTGACATGACCAACGACAAAGCCTCTCTCTTCGTTGGGTGTTTCAGCCCCGACACGATCTCCTCCTCAATCTTTTTCAGTTTCGTCGTGAAGACGAACACATCACGGGAAGGGATCCAATGGAGTCCAAGAACTCTCTCTGTTGGGGCTTCTCCGTATCCACTTCCTTCTTCCAGTTCGACAATCTCTTTTTCGGGTGCCCGGAGGTCTTCAGGGATGGCCTCCAAGACTTTCGGGTCACTTGCAATCCAATTGCAGATTTGGAATCCTCCTTTTCTGTGCACTTGGATAACTTCCAGCGCTAGTGCTTGAGCTTCTTCTACCGTTCTGCAGCTGTCTAGGTAGTCGTCCATGTAATGACGATCCACTATGGCTCGTACAGCGTTCTCCGAGGGTGGGGGCTCCAGCGTAAGCACGTTTCTGTTTTTAACTTCTTGAGCGGAGTACGGTGACGAAACAGCTCCAAATATCATGACGTCCATGACATATACGTCTGGTGGTGTCTTCCGTTCCATGCCCCGCCAAAGGAATCGCTGGGCGGGCAAATCCTCCTTGCGAATCTTGATACGGTGGAACATATCACGGATGTCTGCACCGAAAGCAACTTCTTTCTGCCGAAACTTGCAGAGAACAGCAGGTAATGGTTTCAGGAGGTCTACTCCCTTCATCAACTTGTCGTTGAGACTCACTCCTCATGATTTGGCGGCGGCGTCAAATACGAGTCTCAGCTTCTTCGGCTTGTTGGGGTTAAAAACCGCAAAGTGGGGGAGGTACCATGTCTTCGGACTTGGCCTGTTGCACTCTTCAGCCGACAATTTTCTCACGAATCCTTTCTGGAGATACTCGTCAATCTTGGCGCAGTATTTCTCAGCAAACAGTGGATTCTTGTCCATCTTTCGTTCCATGGAGAAGAGACGGTTGGTGGCCATAGTCTTGCTCTCGGGTAGGCAAACATCTTCCTCCTTCCAAAGCAGACCCGTTTCCCATCCTCCTTCCACTCTTTTCGTCGTCTGCTCCGTGATCTGCTGCGTGCGTTTTTCCTCGCGCGACATCAAATTTTCAGGAGAAACCTTGACCCCTAGCTCCTAAATCCGAAATGAATCCTTGATGAGGCGGTGTAGTTTGTCATCTGGAGATTCGTAAACGTGGCATACGAATCCCTCTTCCATTTGTCCCCGACAGCCACTCAAATTCCCGTAGAGGGCCCATCCAAGTCTTGTCCTCACTGCTAGCGGTGAATTCGGCGGCCCCTCCTTAACCTCCATCGGCACGATTAGTCTCGAATTGTTCAGTCCTATCAAAATTTTGGGCTGAACGTTTTCCAAATTAAGAAGACCTACTTCGGAGAGGTGAGTCCACTTCTGCTTCATCCTCTTCACATCAACAATCTCCACAGGAAGGTGTAATCGTTGTGCGGTCTGCACATTTTCTATTTGGAACGTTTCTCGGCAGCAGGATCCAGTAATTTTCAGTGCCACCTTCATGGAATCCATTTCCGTGTTGGTATTGGCGTTGATCCATTTCATTTTCAGGGAGCGTTTCTTCCCCACAGCTCCAATCCGTTCAGCGATGTCTGCATCCACTAACGTCACTGTCGATGCACAGTCCAACATTGCGAAGGTGTCATATTTCCCTTTGGGGCCCATCACTGTCACTGGCAAAACGCAAAGTGGCACCTCTGCACAGCCATCCGTGGTGTGTGACACCAAACTCGGCTCCATCTCCTCTTTCTTCTTTGATGGCGGGTGTAGTAGTGGATGGTGTGTCAGCTCACATCCCTCCTTACCGCATTTATTCTTCCGGGGACACACGGACGACCGGTGCTTGACTCCAAAGCAGGAGAAGCAGACTCGTGCACTTACAGCCCAACTCTACCTTTCTTCTGGGGTTTTCTTAGCGAAGTCCCAACAGGCAGCTGCATTGTGACGAGGTTTCTGGCAGAACAGGCAACAGGAACTTTTCTCTTCGCCAATTGCAGCAATGATGGCTCCTCGTCTCCCACCACGTCCTCCTTCTGCTTTCTCTTTCCTTTCCTCACGTTGTCCGTATGAGGAAAATGCGGGGTTTGAGACTTCAGCCACTTGCTCGGCCACCTCGGTAATCCAGAGAGCGAATTTTTCCAGCTTTTCCACTCCATCCTGTACCTTGCTCGCTGTAGACCCCCACTCCCTCCGCATACCGGGTGAGAGTTTCTCTACAAGTTTCTCCATCAGAAAGGGATTTGCAAGAAATTCCTTTTTGTCGAGCACTTCCGCTGTAGAAGTAAGATTTTCGATGGAATTGGCAAACTCCATCAGGCCTTCGGGCTTTTCATCTCTCACGTGATGCATCTTTTCTGCTCTATCCGTCAGAATCTTGAGGATGAGGTCCGGACGTCCAAAGTTCTTCTGCAGCCGCATAATGGCTGCTTCCACTTTATCGGGAATTGCCAACATGCATTGCACTGCATCTTTGGCTTTCCCTCGCAGGCTCTTCTCTAGTCGGGCCATATTTTCCACGTTGTAAAATCCACAAGCCTCTGTCGATGATCGGTAGTGGGCTATGAACTTTGGCCACTCCACTGGATCACCGGTAAAAATTGGCAACTCCTTTGCCACAGTTTGTCTAGCCAGGTAAGTTTTGAGAGCTGGTTCCTCTCTCCCAAAACTACTGACCTTTTTTTCCATGGGCGTCGGTGTCCGCTCCTTCAAAATAGACGTCGACTCCTTTCTCTGCTCGACCGTATCAGCCGAGTCGTCTTTCTTCGCTCCTGTATGGAGCCATTTCACAATTTCGTCTCGCTCCTCTCGGGTGAGGGAGCACACATCATCGTCCGACTTGGCCACCGGTACAGTCACTGGCACACACATCTTTTCTGGTTCCTGTCTGTAGCTTCCGCAGTAATTTGGCTCGTTCTTCCGGTGAGTACGAGCGCGAGGCACTTACGACACTTCCGGGTTGGGCTTCTGCCTTCCTTGTCGCTGGTGTTTCTTGAGGTGGCACCAAGGGGTCAACAAGATCCTCGAAATCTTCTTCGATGTCACCGTCATCGTCATTCACCTCTAACTCCCCTAAATCCTGGGAGCTGTTGTCGTCGCAGGTGGCGAAGTCCTCTTCCTCATCGATGCGGGCCTTCGTAAGTTCCAGCTCCTTATGTAGCAACAACTTCTGACCGCTCCTCAGCTTTCGACTCCAATTCAGCTAGTTTCCGCATAGCCACTATTTCCGCCTCCAGCTTCCTTCGGGTAGTTGTGCTGGTTGTGGATGTCCGACTAAAAACCGACAGTTCACTTCCGGCCACGCTTCTAGCTTCCAGGACTTCTAACTCTTCCTTCCGGGTGGCCATTCTTTTCCGCTGTCTGCGTGCTGCACCAAGGCCGTCGGGGTTTTCGGGAGTCTTTCCCTGGAGGCGGGAGCTTCTACGGACTTCATGTCCGTTGACACTTTGGTGGACTTCCTGTCCACTGACACTTTCACTGACGCTGACCTCACGTTCACTGCTGCTGTCATTGTCACCCATCACTGTGACTATCACTCGTACGTCCTTAGGTCACTGTTCACAAATCCGGTCGATAGGACCAATGTTACGGCCGCTACTCTCTCTGACCGTAATGCACGCTAACTACCCTGTCTGGGGTTAGAGAGTTCGTCGTAGTTCGGCTTCGATGAAGGACCAGCCAAGATCGCGTCTGATCTTGGACTTTTCTTTAGTTATGCCCTAAACGCACTTCGGTGAAAATAGGTTGTAAACTAATGTTTTTTGTGTGATAAGCAAATAAATGGCTGTCTGCACAATTAATTGCATTCACACAACACAATCACACTTTATTTCAAATTAAAATTAAATTAATTCTGTTCTTCGGAACAGGACAAAAATTGCGTGCTACCGTACGCGTCTTCAGCTCACAACTCCTCATTCCTCGCAGCGCGCCAGCTTTTCACACAATGCAATCATTTCATTCGTTCATTTAAACATACATAAATTTATGCCGCTTCTTTTTCTTCATCCTTGCATCGTCGATAACATAGGCATATAATTTAAAAAATACTTTTATACTCATTTCTAAACTGACCTGCTGAGGTTCAAATTCTTTTAAGTCAACAATGGATTTTAATTTTTTAAATATTAAATAAACTCCTGATTTGAAAAAGTCGGACTCTTCAGTTTTCTGATAAATTCCGATTTCAAGGAATCTTTTTCTCGATTAAAAGATCAAAATTTCTACTGTAACACTTTGCAAATGCCATCCTTTCAATTCTCTCTACCATTTGGTCATCTTTTGTCAGATAGCAGTAAACAGGCAAACGTGGATAAAAAATTCGAATGGCTTTCAAAAACGAGTCAAAGAAAAAATTTTCATTTTCTTTTATAATAAGTTATCGGCCGCCAATAATTTTGTATACCTACTGTGCAGCGACCAAACTATTTTTGAAAATTGACATTACTGCAGTGTGTGAAATTAATTTCAAAAGAGGGATATAAGGTAGTTATTTTAGAAGCAAAGGAGAAATAATATGTTTGCCTTTTACAGCGTCGTAAATTTCGAATGGCTTTTCAATCATTTGGCCACTATCCATTTTTAAAGCGGTAAGGATAGAGCAGTTAATATTGTCATGCACTGGAACAAGAAATTTATAATTCTGACTGATTAACTCTTTAAAGTCTATTATTATTTCTTCTGGTGGAGCTATGAGTTTGCTTGTCATTTCACCAGTTTTAATCGAAACATTTTAAATTTTCCAATAAATCCCGATATAATTTAAAATGAAATTCAAAATATTTTACAAAGAACTGGAGAGTGGAATGATTTTCGAGTCGTATAAATACAAACAGAATAGGATTGTAAGTATTTGTAAGCACCGTATGGAGGACATGGTCAGAATAATTTACCTTTTTAAATTCTATTGATATATTTGTTCAGGGATATGCAAAAGTTTTTAAATGGCAGAATTTATTTGCTGTAGTGTAACTGGTTTTCCTGATGGCCTCAGTAAAGGAATTCAGAAACGTTTTTCTTTGCGCATAAGTATTATAAGCAACATACGTCCCTGAAAAAAATTATTTTAATACGGATTCAATTGTAAAATGAAGATAACCGTAAAATCCGAAGACTTATCTGTGAAACAGCTTGTACGAATTAAATGAAACTTTCTCAGAAAATCAAAAAGGGTTGTAGCTAGTGATATGTTTTGAATTTTATCATAAAATTTTTTTTTGGAATCTCCTGGATGGTATTAGCTATTTATATATATCTAACCCAGTTCTTGAGTTATTAGCCTTCAAAAGTATGGACCCTCTTATAAATATTCCTGGATATCGGTATGCATAATGTTAGTAAATATTATAAACATAGTTTTTTTCGTTAAGGGATTCACTATAATCGGAGTTGTGGGCTACTAAAATTTTTGTTCCAGCGCTTGTTGTTTTTCAACTTCTTTACATACTACATCCATAACATATAATATGATATATAGACCCTGCTCCCTGGCACACCTTGCAAACGAAGATAAAACACATAAATAATTTGAGGCATTTATCAATGTTCCAAATACAGTCATAGTATGGTACATAGAAAAATTTAGATTGCCACGTATGCGTATGCTAGAAATCTTGGTTAGTGACTATTTCAATTTCTAAGAAGCATATGTCATGATGGCTCTTATCATTATTTTGCAAATAATAGCGATTGTTTTTAAAGTTGCATTTGGGGGGAAATTAAACGAATTGGTAGATTTCGAACAGAATTGTTACATTCATTTTCTGTATCACTGCCATAATTGTGCTCCACTTCCAATTGTAGAAAATTTGTTGAAAGATTTGTCAAAGATCAAAACTCCCTATTCATTTACAAAAGTTAATGTGAGAGAAAAAGAGTATGAAGAAGCTTTCCCATGTACACCATCAACAAATGGTTGGGAAAGATATTTTTATTGCAAACCTGATTTTGCAAAACTAAAACTAAAACTTGGAACCCCGTACATTTACTCCAGATTCACTTGCACCGCACATATTGTTATTAATTTAAATTTTGATAGTATATCAGATTATATTCTGACGGATTATGTCAGTACGACGTCTCAGCCTTCTGATAATCAACTACTCCGAATGTAGAATTCCCAATTTTCATCCGTTTACATTGTAGCCGCAGATAAAAATATCCTTGAGCGTCAACAATATGACGTTCCTAGGCGAGTAAACTACGATTTCCTCCGAAACATTTTCGAAGCAATGACCCAAAAAACCTGGTTCATCGTATTAATAACAGTCAATGATTTTCAAAATGGGTCAATTTATTTTCTCTGTCCGTGCGACGATAGCAGCTACAAATTTTCGTACAAGAACATAATCCACAGGCACCTCCTATTCCCAATAATTTTCGACCATGAGCTGGTGCTTTTGAATTCTGCATCAACTCATATATCAGGTCAAAAATTACGTGAAAGAGCGACTGAGTATTTTCTCAGAAGTAAAACAGCAACATCAATTATAATTAAATTGGATAGTGGGCAAAAGTATTGTGGGCCACCTCTACAGAAAAATTATTTTTCAATGTTATATCTTCATAAATTTGATTACGCTGACGTTTTAATCACTTCTGTCATGTTGGATGACTTGCCAAACTCAACAATAATAAACAGCTATCTGTGTTTGGTCCGGTATGTGGGGATAAATTTAGATGAACGGGTTTATATTAAATTCGATCAAGACGACAGAAAAATTTACAGGAGTCCCGACCAATTTTATAGTTATATTTTGACGGGAGAAGAATATTTTAATTTTATATCTTGCACTGTGTTAGAAGATGTCAGTTTATCTTTTATTGGCTATTTCCGACCTTATAAGCTCTATTCTTGGATTGGGTCTTGTTTGGCCCTTTCAGTAGTCATTGTTTTTATTTACGCTACTGTATATTTTCAAAAAGAAGTTTCATTCCCTGTTGCCTTAATTTGTTATGGTTATTTGTTAGAAGTCGGCTGCTCAATGCCAGCTAAATTTGAAAAGCAGACTTGGCTAAGATTGACTATTGGTCCTTTGTTGTTAATGTTGGTAGTCATTCAAAATGCATACAAGGGTCTTGTTACATCGGAGCTGATAGAACCCCCAGAAAATAAATTAATTGAAAGTATTGACGATATAGAAAATTTAACTGATGTTGTGTCTTACAGTACTTGGGTTAATTCTCATATTGATCGGTTTCTGATATCCAAAAATGTCCTTAAACAGGTGCATCATCTTTATGATGGCTGTTTCGATACCCAACCCAGTAAAATGACTATGTTTCAACGAGATAAATGCATTTCCTACGAATTAATTAAAAAAGCACGCATCATTAAACTAGAAGACCCAAGAACAGTCGCTGCTTTTCGAGAATGTCAAAACAAATATTGGTGTAAAGTTAGGTTCATGGAATTTTTTAATCATTTAAACAAATTAATTACATACGCTGTGAAAGGAAATTATTTAACCCAATATATGAACCGAACATTGACATCAATTCAAAATTCACTACGCTTTCCACCACAGTTTCCTGTGAGAACGATTCATGATGTCATCTCTCAATGCAATAATTCTGTATATATTGACAATCACAACGCCCTTCACCGATTCTTTTCTGATTCGCTTTGGAGATCGGCAAACGGTGAACGAATATACCCGAAACGCAAATTATACATGGGGAAGTCTGAAAACAGATTCCAACCATTTCGGGTTGCTACTACAATTGAACTACAAAACTTTTCGTTAATGAATGCCTTCTTCCACAGAAAGTTATTGTCCCTTGACCAATCTGGGATATATCACAAATGGTCGGAATCCATGAAGCTCTACAATTTTACAAGATGTACACATTGTTTTGAAGATAAAGGACCAGTTCCCACGTCCTTTCAAAACTCTAATATTAGTACCATTTTCTACGTATACGCCGTATCGATGCCAATAGTGCTTCTGGTATTTCTTTACCAAATAAAGATCTGGAATATTTTAGTACTACAATGGCTACAATTATGGAAGAAAATAAAGCAGGCTTTTAGTAAAATAAAATTGAGACAATACAAAATAAATGTATTTTCTAGAACTAAGTTGCGATGTTTTTTGAAAAAAAAAGTTACTTTAAATTGTTTTACGTATTTATGCTATAGATTTAAAAACTATCAACGTAATAAAATATTTCTGAAGTGAGAAGTTTTCATTGCCGCTTGATCATATAACGTATTTGTATATGTATTATCAAGGCTATATAAATATGCTAAAAAGCAATATATAATGTGTAATGAATGTAAAATTCGAGAAGCACAATAAAAGACTTTAGACTTTTTTTATAACGTATTTGTATGACAATTTCATTTATGCGAGCTATATGTCACCGTCTGAAATTACATCGGTCTAAAACGACATTTTTGCGTAAATTGGCTAGCCATTTCAAAGTGATTCCAATGTCTAGACGTTTTAGCAAAAGTGGGGTTTAAGACCAAAGTAATTTCATAGAGTAACAATAAGGGCCTCAATTCCATAGTACTGCAAATTTGATTTTAAACAAGCTTTTTAGGAAAGCGCTGAAAATTTTAAAATTTTAAGGTAGGTACCTACCTATTGATTTGCTAAAAAGTGGCTGCTTAAAATATTTTTACACGAAAAACAAGCAATTTTAATGTATTTACTAATAAATCATGAAGTTGAATAAGTTAAGGTTACCTTGATGGGTTTTGTGCCCCAGAGAACGGGTCACCAGTTAAAGTTAGACAATTGTGGTAGGCATGCTCAGAATC
>JAAAYG020037473.1:0-13741 GCA_009936455.2 Tomocerus minor
TCTATTGTCGTTGTAACTCTTGTTTTCGTTTACGACTAACATAACAACGAGGTGCTTTAGGATTTGTACAGGAAAAAATTCCTTATGTTTTATTACCATGAGAAAATTGAAGATGTGTTCTCCCCATTAGCTCGCATGAACCAATATTATGTATGTTATTTATACATAGTACAATGGTATAACACACAGTCAAATTATATCATTATTAATAATGGAAGGGATGTGTTTGATATGAATACAGGGGATATTGTATTCTATTCAACCTTATCAGATTGATATGCAAATAAAAAGTTATATTTTTCGTTCATGAAATAATATTTGTTGTTCTTGAAATTTTCCAATTTTTATCAAATTTGCATATAATAGTTGATTTGCATATTAAACTTTTGGCTTTAGAAACACTTATATAGTTATATACTTACATATACAAACGCATATATACATACAGTATAAAATATAATATTATACTATAGAACTTTTCATGCACATTTCGAATTTTAACTTAATTTTTGATAGTTAAATAGTTCAATTAAAACTTAATCATCATTTTATAGGTCCATATTAATTCCTAATTACCATATTTTAGTTGTAAGATAGAAGTTATTGGAACTTAGAAATAAATAGTTGAGTTGCAGGAAAATAGTCAAACAGTGGTAAATCGGATATTGAAAGTAGCGCAACGAAAAATTCATCTTTTCATTTTAACAGTACACATTTTATGAAAATCTTTATTAAGCAGTATCTTGATAAATAAAAATCACTTTCGAGATGAAAATTTTTTCAACTTTTTTTTTATCTCAAGTCGCCCCATAAATTTTTTTTTTGAGATTTTTGTTGAGAATATTGTTCATTAAACTAGAGACTAGTAAAAATTAATTTTGATACTGTAGTACCCCACCTAGCGGAAAAATTATAAATTAATTTTGTACAAAAATAATACCTTTTTTTACCGCTTGGGTTCCTAAATCGTTTATTTTTTTTTGTTGTATTTTAAATTCATAATTGTTGATGCCTCCTAAAAAGACAAAAATGGCTCCGCCTACTACAGATGATTTATTGCTAGAAATTGAGGATTTACGTGTAGCTCTGGTAGCAATACAGTTAGCAAGCGCAAATCAGGTAGCAAAAATCGATACGCTAGAAAGAGCAGCCGCTGCAAATCCACCAGGCACTGCTTTAGTAAGTGATACAGCTTCCACAGTCCCTCTACCCAAATATTCACTCACGGAAACAACTCCAGAGGCATTTATCCTTGAATTAGAAGAATATTTCACATGGAAAGGTGCTCGTCCGAACATTTGGCTCTCTATGCTTTCTAGAATATTTGATAATAATTCTGATGTTAGAAATTGGTGGCGTGAGTCAAAAGCAGGATGTGCAGATTGGGATGATTTTAGAGTAGCATTCATAGCTTATCATAAATCAGGTCAATCAGATGACTTGCTTACTCAGCAACTTTCTAGCGCTAAGCAAGGATTTTCTGAACCATTTGAAACTTTCTGTTGGAGTATCAATGCCTTGTATACAAAAGTTGATCCTGCTGTTGATAAAGCGAAAATAGTTGATAGAATTGTAAACGCATGCCTAGCAGAAATTTCACTCATTCTTAGACAATCACGCTATAGAAATTTAGTCGGTCTAATTATGAAAGGAAGAGAGATTGTTCTAGATTTGAATAAAGAACGTGCTAGGCGTGACCAACCATTACTCCGTGGTCGGGAATCAGATCCGATTTCCCAGAAACCATTTAAGAGTTCATTTAATTCCAAGTATAGGAATTTTAATAGCCCGAGGGAGCATAGTGACCATTCGGCCAATCGGGATGTTAAAGCTCCAGAATGTGCTTCGAAGTAGTAAAACCCCGCCCCAAAATATTTCCAAACCTCCATCTAGCGAATATAGATGTGCCTATTGTAAGAAAATAGGACATACTATTGATTTATGTCGTAAGCGCTTGCGGAACGAGGAACGCAAAGCTATGGCATTAAATGGAAGTATGCAGGGAAACTAGAAGGTGAGAGACAAGAGAAAGCCTCGGGGAAACTCTCTCACCTATTTTCTTCTAAGAAAATTCCCCAAGCACTTGTGAATATTGATAATAATTGTTTCGTTTCATTGTTAGATACAGGAGCTTCTCATTGCTTGGTCGATGACCGAACGTTTAAGTCTTTGAATATAAAGTTAGATAAATCTTTATTATTTGATATAAGTTTAGGAAATAATGTTAGAATAAAACCTTTAGGTTCTTGTGAAATTAAGTTTAAGATAATAGAAAAGTTAAGTGAAATTAAGTTTAAGATAATTAAGCTTATAGAACTTTCACTTATAATTTCCACGTGCTAAAGAATTTAGCATGTCCGGTAGTATTAGGTTATAATTTTATGCAGTTTGCAGCTATAATAATAGATCCTAATTGTAATGCATTTTTCTTTAAAAATAAGCCTAGACAAACTTTCGCTTTGTTTAATAAGTCTTTTTTGAATGCATTACAAGGTCTAAATTCCACTCAAGAGAAAGAGCTGGATACTTTGATTAAAACTTTACCAAAAGTGTTCTCTGGCAAAATTGGAGTCCATAATAAAACTGTAGCAGAATTAATTGTCCAAGGACCTCCAATTGCTCAGAAGCCTTATCCAGTCTCGCCTGTTAAGCGAGAAGCTATTAAAAGACATGTAGACAAAATGCTTTTGCAAAAAGCGAGTTAGGAATCATTCGTCCTTCAAAATCTGAATGGTGTTCACCAGTGAATCTCCATAAGGAAGGCGATGACTTTAGATTTTGTTTAGATTATAGAAAATTGAATACTAGGATAGCTAAGGATCCATTTCCAGCTCCAGTAATTCAAGAATTAATTCATAGATTTGCAAATTTCATAAGTACCATAGATTTGAAGAAAGGGTACTGGCAAATTAAGATGCATCCTGATTCTATAAAATACACTGCTTTCATTTGTGAACAATCCAAGTACGAATTTAATTTCCTACCATTCGGAATTTGTACAGCTACGTCCATATTTCAAAGGATCATGAATGATATGTTAGCTCCTTGTAGAGGTAAATTCGCAGATGCATACTTAGACGATATTAAAGTTTATTCAAAAACTTGGGAAGAACATATCGAGCATCTTAGAACTGTTTTTAAAATATTAACAGATAATGGTTTCACAGCAAACGTGGACAAATGTAGTTTTGGGAAAACCGAAGTAAAATATTTGGGTTTTGTTATCTCCCCTGAGGGTGTCCACACAAATCCAGAAAAGATAGAACCCATTAAGAATTACCCTGTACCACGTGATGCTAAAGGTGTTAAACGATTTTTAGGTCTATACTCTTGGTATCGTCATTTTATTCGTCATTTTATTCCAAAATTTGCTGAAAAGACACCATATTTCTAAATTGCTTAAAAAATCTGTAAAGTTTATTTGGGGAAAGGAACAACAGGAAGGTTTTGACCAAATTAAAAAAGTAATTTGTGATGCAACTATTTTAGCACTCCCTGGTTTATCCACCAATGACGTCATTGCGCATTGGTGGATTTTCGACCCACTTTTCATTTTCGAAAATCTCTATTGGGTTTGCCGCAGGTTGCTACATTGTGAATGTAGTATCATTTTTAGCTGTCTTTCTTGAATATTTATGAAATACCCATTGAGATCTTCCAAATGGGAGGATTGCAAAAAATACATGGGCGGCGGTACACGGCCCCTTTAAAAACCATGCGCAAAAATGTGTGCATTGTTTTTCAGGTCATTATTACCCATTAGACATGTAGTATTCATGCATTCAATTAATCCATGGAAACCTAATTTTGAAACGTCTGTACTATGTATGTATTGCATCATTAGGAGTACAGTATATAATGTATGTTGCTACTATATACTGCGAATGTCTGCATGTCTTGTTAAAGAATTGCATATAGCAGGTCCATTAATTTCAAAATAAAATCTAAAAAATTAGCATTTCCTAAATTAGACAGAGCCCGCACCCAATTTTTGTTGTATGCATAGGTGAAATGTTTTTCTGTGGAACAAAAAAATAAGCACTCAAAAATATTGGTGCGAACACATTTATTTCCCCTATCGATAGTAAACTTAGTGAAATGCCATGTGTTTCAGTAGGAAAAAGAGTTATTCTAATATCCTTATATCTTGGAAATGGAGCTGAGCCCGCACTCAATTTTTTCTATAAAGGGTCATTAATAACTGTTTTATTGCTTGCGGAAATATCAACTTATAATTTTCATGCGAACAGTTCAAAATGGTAGCCCCTCTGAAGCGACTGCCCCAAGGGAATCTTTGTGAAAAAATTTGCTTATCGATTCGTAGGACCTTACAGAGTAATCAGAGTAGTCAGCGACTTAACTTACGAGTTAATAGATGTAGATACTGGTGAAAATAGGGGTATACACAATGTGATGAATCTAAAGCCATTCCATGATAGACCGAATGCAATTTATAAATTCTAAAATTTCTTTAGTATGTTAAGCTCAAAGATTTGTTTAGTTAAGCCAAGGTTCATGTAACTCTGCAGAATACCACATACCTTGCGCTATTTGTTAAAATGTTAAGAATACTAGTTAATGAATTAATTACGTATATTATTGTCGGTGTTTCAAAATATGTCTTCCTATTATAAATCCAGATGGATACTCAATTTTGTTGGGAACAAAAGGAAGCGGAACACTACAAAAAATTCTACAAACGTGTCAGAGACCAGATGTTCACATATCCACGTTACTTAAAACTTTCGGACGATGACTTTGAAATTGCTGCTGTTAAAGGGACTTGTTTTGGACTACTACCTAGTTTGGCGAAATATTTACCACGGAATCCAAAGGAACACCCTAACACTGGAGAATCTCTCAGGGCTCTGTTGGATCCAGTAATGTTTGATTGGGCAGTATCAACGGTATTGGAAGATGGCGGTGTTGGATCTGCTACTGGCCAGGGCTTTTCTCAACAACCAACTATTCCATACACACCTACGTATCCTGATCTCACGATTGTAGTTCCAGTAACACCTAAAATGGATCAGCCAAGACCTTTAATGGGAATCAAGACTAGAAATGTCAGTCAAGTGCCACAAAAACAAAGTTCAACGTTGAAACGCCTTAATAATAAGCATGATTTTCGTCCCGAATTGTTGAAATGTTATAAGTGTCATATGCCAGGTCATTCAGGTTTTTCCTGTACAAATCCTAAAGCACCTCGTTGTTATGTTAGTCGTAAACGAAAACAAGAGTTACAACGACAATAGATGTCGCTTTTGTTGAGGGGGCTATGTGAGGTCCATTGAACTCTGCTGGACTCACTTTTTGGAGGTTTGTTGTAAAACACAACAATGCTAATCGTCCTAAGCGGAGATGTCGCATTGTTGCGTTGTGTTGAGTGGAGAGTGGAGTAGGAGATGTACCAAGAGGAGACTAGCACGGATTACTATCTGCATTGCTAGCCTCCTAATCCATAACGGGACTTTTGCTTTTCTTTGTTCATGCTAGTTTTTAGTGATGAACAATAATGAACCTAGGACTGCAGGTCATTATTGCATCAGCTATTTTTGTACACTAATTAGGTTAAGACAAAAACCTCAAACCACTATGAACCTCAAAAATAACAAACATGATATTAGTGACTTTTATATTATGTAGGTACTTATTTATTATTGCTATCCGTACATTAATGAGTCATAGTCATTAATAGCTCATCTATGAAATAACTGTCTATCCTTTTAAAGTTAAAGATTTTTGGCCATGTCGGTGCATATTGAATAACAGTATTGTTAAATGTACACATCAAATCACCTACCCGATGAAATATGAACACAGGTCTGCGTTAAACTGAATGATAAACTTTTATTCTGACTCCAATTTAAACTTTATGTATATGTGTCTAAATAAGTAATTATACATATAAAAAAGAATAATTCGTCAAAAAACACAACTAAATCTGGATCTATAAATTTTAAACTAAACAACTTTATTTTTCTCAATTTAATTCCCTTTTATACTAAAGAGTAAATTCTAAAGTGTTCTAAATCAAACTACTTGCAATTCAGAGGGCGAACAAGAGACGTCTTGATTGCACGAAGGTTCGAGTACAACTGACTTAAATTTAACATTACACTTACTTATATCCTAAATTTCTTATGAACTACAAAAACATAATACCTGTATTCCCATACTCTATTCATGTAAACTTACATTCTACACAGGTGAACTTATACTCTAACATGTAAACGTATACTCCACACATGTAAATGTATACTCCACACATGTAAACGTATACTCTACGCATGTAACTTATACTCTACCAATGGAAACTTATACCTTACACATATAATCTCATCCTCTATACATTATATTATTATTACAACACAAACATTTAAAATAACACTAAAAATTAACATTAAAATTAACATTAAAATAGAATTTAATAGATGATAAAATACTATATTAAATATTCCTCTGTAATTAATATTATTTATGTTAAAATTAACACTATAATCAACATTAATCATTAAAATTAGCAATAAACTAGCATTAAAACTAGAATTAATAGAGAATAAAACCAGAACAAAAAAATTTATATATGTGTACTGATAAGTCATTAATACTAACATTAAATTTCTACTTAAATCTAGTATTAAAACAAAAATTAAAAGAATAGGAAGGCCTCTCCAAGGAGAATTATTACCTCTATTAAATTCTTAATAAACTGGTAATAAATATTTAATAAACTGGTATTAAATATTTAATAAACTTGTATTAAATATTTAATAAACTTGTATTAAATATTTAATAAACTTGTATTAAATATTTTAATAAGACTCACTTAACCTAACCTAAACTCACAATATTCAGGGAGAACTCTCCAAGAACAATTAATACTTAAAATTTCATTTAATGCAGTTTCTAATAGAACAAATAAAGCCGCTTGGGGAGATCTCTCCAGTACAATTATAACTTACATTAAAATCCATATAAAATTCTCAGTTAAAATGGATTTTAATGGACCAAACAAAACAACTCGGGGAGACCTCTCCAAGAACTATTATCATTTACATTAAAATCTGTATTAAATTCTCATTTAAAATTTTTAATAGCTAAAATAA
This sequence comes from Tomocerus minor, assembly GCA_009936455.2. Taxonomy (NCBI): domain Eukaryota; kingdom Metazoa; phylum Arthropoda; class Collembola; order Entomobryomorpha; family Tomoceridae; genus Tomocerus; species Tomocerus minor. The sequence continues at coordinate 7,110 of JAAAYG020037473.1, forward strand.
AACAACTGGGGAGACCTCCCCAACAATTACAACTTGCATTAAACTCTGTATTAAAATCCCATTAAAATCAGATTTTAATAGAAAAATTAAAACAACTCGGGGACTATACTTACATTAAAATAGGCATTAAAATCTGCATTAAATTCTCATTTAAATTGGAATTTAATAGCTAAAATAAAACAACTTGGGGAGATCTCTCCATTAGGCTAAATTGAAAATAACCTATTCTTTCACATTTTTCAAGTATGAAAATATTAGGAGCACCAAGGAGATCATATTTTCAGACTTTTAATTCAATATGCACTGACTGACATGGCCGAAAATGTTTAACCTTAGCGATATCCAGTGTGGAAACATTTCCATATTAAAATGTTGTACTTTTCTTGAAGCTAGTTTTGAATAACTAAAAATTGGTCTTCATTTTATACATGTGTAGTGAATTTCAAAATTCAGCAATATTTTTTATTGCACATTCTTATTAAAAACCAAAATAATTTGGTAAGTACTTACAAAAATAATGACAACAGTAAGTGGGCTGCGGTCTTTTCCTTTACGAAAAAATTATTGGATCAAATCATCCCAGCAACGAATGGCTTCAATGAAGCAACGGCCACATGCCGTTTTCGTATCTGGAATTGCAATAATTGATAACTGAATGCCAAATATGCAAAATTCACCGCATACGCATTGGAAGTGACAGCACTGCAAGCATTACAAATTATCGAATCCCAATATAGAAGATGTAGTGGACACAACTGAAAACCTTATGGCTGTTGGTTTCCCCTGCACGAAACTGCAATTTGTGTTATATGGGATTGTCTACTTCCTACATACGAAGTACAACGTAGTACTTATACAATATAATTAAGAATACTTATGTTTTACATATAATAGGCTTATAACATAATATAAGTGTATGTATATGGGCCGAAGGAATACAGGACCTATCTTACCCTAGCATGCGTTAAAATTAATTAGGCATAACTTATTTAAGTGTGTGCCTCCAAGAACATTTTAGTTCTCACACTCTTTTACATCAAATAAATCATTAGATTACAAGAAATACATTATTCCAACAGGAACTAAAACCTTGATTTTTTTAGATGATTTAATAAGGGCAGATAAATATTACATAGGTACCTACGTAGAATTTGTAGTGTCAAAAGAACAGAAAAGATAATGTGGATTGTAGAATTAATTGTTTTGTTTCCTTGAATACCGTTTATATGTTTCTATATTGATTGCTCATATGTGATCTTCTTAGGGAATATTATCCAATTAGTGAAATTCAAAAATAAGATGAATACTCCATAAAATTCGCAAGAAAATTTTCTACGTTTTAAAAAAATATTGTAATTTTCATAAAAATATTACTATATTTAAAACGCAATTGAACGTGTGCTATATTTTTTAAGAGTTCAGAATTTAACATTAACATTCGTTGGGTAAGATATGTATTGATATGTAGTTATGAATTCTGAGAGTTGAGTCCCACGTGGTTTCTTTAACCTAGCTCTTTCTAGCTAAGTAAATCCAGCTCAATTGGTTAAAATTCCCTGAGAACTACACATATATGCAATTCCTTCTCCCAGTCTTTATCATGTTCTCATGCAATATACATCAAATTCCTGGAATATTGTTTGTGAGCTCTATGGCGTGTGTTTATGGGCCTTTCCGTAAAATCAGACAGTACGAGGCGTCGCTTGTTTATTTAAAACGGTTTATGTCAATAGAAGGTTCTGGATATTCTTCTTGTCCCATGGCATATTTATTATCGGAACGGGAACTCCGATTACTGCTTAAATTCTTTCAAACCATATTATTGTGTCGACAATACTCACCTTATGATTATGCCATTAAATAGTTCTGACTTCGAAGAGCCATTTGAACATTATCACACGCTATTTTTGCTTTGGAAACAAATGTCAATATTTTCGACTAATAGAAAATTATTTATGGAAATAAAATGCACTGCCTCTAAGCCTAGCTGGCACATGTTCAGTTCTCAGTTAGAGCTTCGGCTTTTTCTGAGGGTGGTGGGTTGGGGATGCTTGGCTTGGTGTTTAAATATGTACGGGACATACCTTGAGATTAACATAGATATATAAGGATATACCTATATAAGCCTCTAGATAAGAAGTTAAGTCACATGGGTGAAATTGCATATGGCCGCTGAATATGGGTTTTCAGCGGGATGTACGAAAACTAGCTGAGTTATAACTATTAATGTAATAGGAAATATTCAATTGCAATCTTTTTTATTTAACTATTATGGGAAATGTGCATCAAAAAATGAATTTTAAATAGTTGATAGTATACTATCTCACATGCAATTTTGAGAAAGTAACGAGAAAAATCTTATTGGGTTTTCTTTAGCGCATATAATATTAATATCGCATGACCTATATACTTTATATACTAATATAACAATCAAATTAAGTGCTACAGAACAACTTACACTGCGAAATAGACAGCTGCAACACATTTTTAATGAATAAAGATAGAAATTGTACATCAAATCAATTTTAAATGCATTATTTTCCCCGTCACTTCATCTCAAATCTTTAAAAGTTACACACCAGAAAAATGAGTAACTTTGTTATTATGATTTCTTACAGCAATTGGAATTTTGTCCCTTGTCACAACTTTAGCACTGTGATGCATGCGCACAGTACAATAAGTGTCTGATATTATCTGAACTAATTGTCCAACATGGTTGTCCAGTGGGCTTAATTCTGTTATATGTTCATTAAGGCTGTTAAAGAGATTGGGGTCACGAAGTAAATAAGCTTTAACTTTAATTAAAATGTTGGCCTTCGTAAATGTTTTTGAAACTGGATACTGCCTATAGATCTTTTCCGTCATTGCACATACCTTTACAACATCCACGGAGGGTACCTTAAGACCACCATTTTGTTTAATTCGGACTAACTGAAACTCTTTCTTCTTGGAGTCCTCTTCTGGACATTTACTTTCCAATGCGAAACTACATTGACAACATTTAACTAAAACTGCAACCTTCCGGACAACCCATCCTGCAATATAAGTAACAATACATTCGCTAAATAATGATAGACTATTTAAAGCTGCAGTTAAGACATTGGTGAAATCAATTTCATCTTTTTCGGAAATATTATTGTGTTTTGCCGTAATCACCTTTGGGGCCCTTTCTCTCAATAAAGTCATTTCTGTACTATCTTGGACGATACAGTTGCCAGTTATAGGGGCTAGTATTTTAGTACACAGTACCTTTTTAAGAGCAGATTGGAATTGGGGAACATTTGGGTTATTGTTAAAACCCTGGGAAGACCTAATGACACTGAAAAACGTTTCTAAGTGATCTTGGCTAAATTTGTATGTTAAAATGTAATTTAGTTGTACTGGGTTGCATTTTACATAATCATTGTAGATTCCTTCAAAGCTCTTCATGCAAATTAGAAATCCAAGTAATGGAGTTTTCTTCTTCGTACAAATGAGCTGATGACCTTCCATGTCCGTCATATTACGGAACGCGTAAGAGGCTTTCACAAAAAGGGGTTTCCAAAAACATTCAGTTTCTTTCTTCATTGGAGATCGATAATTTTTTGCTAAAGAATTTCTTGAACCTGTATAATAAATATATGAATTGTTAGTCAAGCCAGCAAGTATTAAATGAAATTGTAATTTGTAACACACATGCGTTTTATAGTGCATTAAATAAATTGACCTGTCAATTAGTTCCAAAAAATCGGCAGTGCTTAAACAGTCATCGTCCGAAAATCCTTCTATTTGCAGTGCGTGACACAATCTTAAAGATTTTGCTACCGAAGTACTGAAGAGTTGAGCTGCCAAGTTTACTTTCATTTTTTGTTTCTCGAACAGTAAATGTCGTTGCGACAGTTTATTTCCGGCTCTTAAACCTTCTTTGTACTGAAGATTTTCTAGTCTGGAAATGTAGATCCAGCTGAATTTCTAAAAGGTTTATATTTTTATTTTACTTCTTATAAAATATTTTTGGAAAAGAAACATTTTTAAACGAATAGATGATTACCTGTGAATCTAAGGTAATTGTGCCAACTTTTTTCCACATATTTCTCAGCAATTTAAGCATGTGACAAACGTCTGTAATCACGTAAATGTTCTTACTGCTACATGGTGATTTAAATGACGGCTGAAGTATTGCAGGATCAATCGACGCCCCAAGTAGTTTGGCAGAACTTAGATTAGAAGCCAATCCATCGTAGGTAACAGCTATACACCTTATGTTGGCGAGATCAAGTAATTCGATTGAACGCTTGATGATATTCGACAAAAATGTTGCAGGAACTCCACAGGTGAAAAAAAATGCTATAGGTACTTTCCAGTAGCCATTCACACCAACAGCCATAACAACTAAACTGTTCTTAGCGATTTGATTTTTAATCTTGGGTTCATGAAACTCTCCATAATCAACGTACCCATCAAAAGTTGTTCCATTGGAAATTACTTGTTGTCTTATACTCATTTCGTCTATGGTTACATTACAGTACATTTTTGTGGATGAATTGCTTGACTTCTGTCTGAGGCATTCTAAGCAGTCCATTAAAAATCCTGGCTTGATAACAACATGTTTGTTCCAATTTTGAATTTGGCGATAAGTTGGCAAAAATTTGTTTAGACTCATCCTCACATAATCGTATGCTTTAGAACTATAGTAATGAAGGGTCATAGCGAACTGCCTTATTTGAGATTTATATCTTCTCCTTCCTTGCACTTTTGCCAGAAATGCTGACATCACAACATTTTTTGATTTAAACAAAATTTTGATCCTACTCAGTGTATTTATTTGTTCACGCTGTGTTGCAACTTTGCGTTGAAGATTTAAAATTTTCAGCTGATCACTTCTATGTCGATCCTTTAGTCTGCTGATCAAAGTTTTCTGTTTTCTTATAGTTTGTTCAGCACTTTCTACTTTTGTTTGAGTAAATTTTGATAAAGTTGCAGTTATTGCTTCATATGGATCTGACAACTGAAAAGGAATGGATTCCTCGTTGGACGGATTCTGTGGTGCCGATTCCTGCTAATAAAATTAATAATTGTCTTGTTTGTTTGTTTGGTAAAAAGTTTATTTCATAATTTGTAAATTATAAACAATATCCTGCTTGTATACCTGAACCACAGCATGTTGACGAGATCCTACAACGATTCCCTCGTTTTTTAGACAGACATCTGGATTATTAATACTTATTTTATAATTGGCCAATGAGAGAGTCTTCGTTATTTTGAATGGAGTGACACAGTCTGCGTTGTAAATGGTTGGATCTGTTAAAAGTCTTTTTCTTTCAAATTTTGGATTTTCGAAGTGACGATTGCATATCTTCGAATTTTTCTTTGGAATCCAGGTTGGGCCCCGATTTACGAATTTGATCCATTTTGGTAATCGATTTTCATCATTCAAAGGAAATCTGAAATCAAAAACAACAGCAAAATATAATTGACATTTAATTTAGATTACAGTATAATGAACAAATACATTCTGCAGAGTCAAAAATATAAAGATCAAAAATAGTTACCAAACCTGTATAATGTTCCACCTTGGTTCTCCTTTCTGCAATGAAAAACTTCGCACTGACCGGGCATCTTTATTCACAATTTTTGCAATGATGTTTTTAGTATTAGAAAATGTGTGAAAGAAAAAAATGTTATACCTATATAACAATTATAATGATTCAGTTTCACTAATATTTTAAAGAAAACACATTTCAGAAATATTACAATAATGAAATTGGTGATCCAAATAACAATAAAATCAAATGCAGCATAGCAGCCAACCAATACCACTCACTTTCGCGCGCAAAACCCATATTCAGCTGCCATGACAGTTCCAAAACATTAACCATTGAAGCAATGGTAGTTTCCTATCCAGAGTTTATATACTATCTTCTATATCGATGGAGATTAATAGTGCGTGCTGGAACCTTGTCACTTGAGCCCGGAAAAATTTAATATGGCTATGCTTCCAATGCTTCGTATTCCGGCCTTACTAAATCCTCAGAATCCTTCCCTTTGGTTATGTGCACAGCGATCGGACAATTTGATTTCCTTTCCTCTTAGTCCTTGCACTGCGCACTGCGGTGCAAGTTTGGATCTATGTTTACTATTTACTTCTGTAAATAGCAGCTAATGTGGTCTGTGACGATTAATAATAATAATAATAAAAAAATTAATAATATTCAAATGCTGTTCTAAAGCTCAGGTTCAAAATTTTGATTGGACACAATATATTTCATATAGAAATAATATTTATACTCCCCCTAATGAAGTTCTATGATTGACAACCATTTTGGGTTCAGACCATATTTGTTGAGACCATTTTTTTTTATTTTTCCGATACTAAATTTCAGTGCATATGCTGCTATAAATTACCTAAAGATGATCTCCAACCTTGTAAAGAATATTTCTGTATTCTTTATCATACATGTACTTTTTCTCCCTTAAATGCTTATGCTGACTTCATTTGAATGCTTAGCTTAATGCATGCAAATGCTGTAGCTAATTGCATTTAAATGACAGACTGGTATATTATTATTATTATTATTATTTATTGACAGTTTTGGCCGTAGCCTTCCATCAGTACATATTTTACATATAATCAGAATGTTTATTAATTTGAT